>OVBA01004514.1:0-23238 GCA_900406435.1 Lepidium aucheri | reverse complement strand
AAGAAGAAGAAACTGAATCGAAAAGAAGAAGAAAAGAAAACCGTCGATACGATTTTCTTTTCTTTTTTTTTTCTTTTCAGTTTTTTTTTTTTTTACAGGGCATTTCTGACTTTTCCCACACCTTTTTTTGTCCACCTTTTTAGAGACTATTTGAGTCATTTCTATATAATTGTAGACTATTTCAGTAATTATGTCAAAAAAATATAACTATAACGCATCTCCTTAATTAGGAGGGTGATGTGTCACATTCATCTATATATAGAATACACTTTCTTCTTCAGTGATGGAAACTTATAATTTGCTTTCTCCAAAAAAATCTATGTTCCTTCAACCTTCGTGCCTCTCCTGTCACCTAAACTCCTTTGTTTCTCAGTGTGTAATGGCGATTGAAGCATCAGGCAATCATCTTCTTCCCTCAAGTGTGATTATCATAGTTGGGATAATCATGGCGTTGAGTTATCAGTCAATGTTGAAACCTCCTCCGCCGAAGCTATGTGGCTTACCCGGTGGTCCACCGATCACGGCACCGCGTATAAAACTACGAGACGGCAGACATTTGGCTTACAAAGAGCATGGACTTCCCAGAGACAAAGCTTACCGGAAAATCGTTTTCATTCATGGATCCGATAGTTGTAGACACGACGCCGTTTTCGCCACTCTACTCTCTCCGGTACTTTTATTACAATAACAGGATTATGATGCACTTAGACGCTTCTAGTTCAGTTCATGTTATACTAGTTACAATGGAGTTGAAATTGTGGTATTGAAATTCTTTTTCAACTGTTTGAATAATTTGACAAAGTTGCAATAGTTTGTGAAAGTAAGGTAAATTAAACAATATTGAAAAAGATTCAAAATTGTGAAACTTAATTTTGTTGGTGACACAATGCCACATGTCATGTGTGGTGAGTGGCTGAGTGTTTTTTTATTTTTTAATTATATATAGATGGACACGTGTCAATTTATTAAGATTACAGATTTTTTTTTCACCTTAATCATTTGAAATCAATTATCTTATATAATATTTAATATAATTTTCTGAAATTTACACCAAAATTATCACTTTTTATTATCTATAAATAGAGACTAGTTTCGCTCAATTCAGACACAAAAACAAAATCATAATTTTCTACTATATTTTTGTTATCAATCTATTTTTTAGAAAATAGATCCTAATAATAACCGCAACTATTCTTGACCGAGGTGCTACCTGCATTTGCAAATCATGTGTGTGATAGATCCGGGTTGCGTGATTCAAATATATATCATGAGTTGCAAGGTGATCTCGTTAAACACATATGGGAGAAATTCGAAATGTTCTCTGGTTAATGAGCTTATTAAGTTTGTGTGTTTTATTGTTTGCTTATTTAAATTATGTGTGTTTTGTTAGTTTGATTATATGTTTACTAAATTCTGTGTGTTTTATTAATTGTATCGTATTTTAAGTTTTAATATTTTTTTGTTTTAAAATGACTCTTTCTATTTTAAATTTTTATTATTTATAATATCTATTTTATACTTATAAAAATGAAAACACGAATATAAATATAAAATAAAATTAGTGTGGGATATGATGTTGAATTTTTATTAAACAAAACCATTGTAAAGACGAAAAATTGTATGGGTATTGAATTTTGAGATGGAGGAAGAAAAATGATCTGGAAGAAAAAAAAATGATGTGGAGGGTGTTGAATTTTTAACCATCGTAGATAGTACGTAATACTTTTTAAGTATTGTGTCTTAATTGTTATTGTATTTAGATTAATAAGAACCCTTTATAAATTGTCTTTTTTGTGGTTTTTTAATTAGAACTCTTTTTTTCACAATTTTCTTGATCAATTTTAAATTTATAGGATTTGGTTGAAGAACTAGGCGTGTATATGGTCTCGTTTGATAAACCGGGTTATGGAGAGAGCGATCCGGATCCAAACCGTACACCGCAAAGTTTGGCTTTGGATATTGAAGAGCTCGCTGATCAATTGAGTATAGGATCGAAATTCTACGTGCTCGGGTACTCCATGGGAGGACAAGCAGCATGGGGGTGTCTTAAATACATTCCTCACCGGTTAGCCGGTGTAACGTTAGTTGCTCCGGTGGTTAACTATCGGTGGAGGAACTTACCATTGAACGTTTCCAATGAAGGTTTTAACTTGCAACCAAAGAGAGATCAATGGGCAGTTCGTGTTGCTCACTATGCTCCTTGGCTTATCTATTGGTGGAACACACAACGTTGGTTCCCTGGTTCTAGTGTTGCAAACCGAGATCGTAATATCTTGTCAAAGCCGGATAAAGACATCATTTTGAAGCTGGGACCTTCAGGGAGACCATATTTAGCGCAAGTGAGGCAACAAGGAATACACGAAAGTGTTAACCGTGACATGATTGTGGGTTTTGGAAATTGGGAATTTGATCCTATTGAACTTGAGAATCCGTTTTTGAACAAAGGAGGCTCTGTTCATCTGTGGCAAGGAGATGAGGACATCTTAGTACCTGTGAACCTTCAACGCTACATTGCGCATAAGCTTCCATGGCTTCTCTATCATGAGGTTCAAGGAAGTGGCCACTTCTTCCCTCATCGTAAAGGTGTCGTTGATGACATTGTCAAGACGCTCTTAATCACCGATGCTAAGAATTAAATAAGATCCACATGGTCTACGCAAAGCACAAATAATTACAAGTTCTATGGATTTACTTGTACGGATATGTTATCAAAATACAGTTGTCATTCAAAACGGAAAAAAGAGAAAGGTAGACTTTTTCCAGTTCCACACCATTGTAGTCTACCAAACAACCCGAAACCAAAACAGAGCACGAGTCTCTACAGAGTACAGACTCTAAAAGCTTAAACTATGACACATTAAAGAACTATAATACGTTGGGAACCCTTAAGAGATCAATGATCTAATCCTCAACCATTTCCTCATCATCATCTTCTATTTCCTCGATCCTCATCTTCTTCACCGCTTGAGCTGCATCACTTTTCTTTGGTCCGTTCGCAATATGAATCAACACATCTGACTTTTCCCCTGTCGCAGCGTTCACTAACCCTCCGTTCTTCTCAACACGGTACACAAGATCAGATCCTTCGGTGCCAGCGTCTATGTAAACGGTGGAGTTTTCATCTATTTCCTCTCGCACAACCATCTTTGACAGCTCAGTGACCACCTTCTTCTCCATCCATCTCCTTATAGGTCTAGCTCCATACACCTGAACCATACAATATAGAAGAGTCAGCCATCGGACCAAACAACTCTATAACAGACAATTTGCATCAAGTTGAGAAACTTACCGGATCATAGCTTTCTGCCAGAATATAGTCCAAAGCAGCATCAGTGACTGCCAAAGCAACGCCTCTCTCAGCAAGCCGGGCAGCGACGTCCTTCATTTGGAGCCGGGCTACTTTCCTCAATTGGTCATGCGACAAGGGATCGAACACCACTATCTCATCAAGCCTGTTCAAGAGCTCTGGTCTGAAGTGTTTCCTCACCTCATGCATCACACAGTCCCGAGCCACTTCCATTGACACTTTCCCTGTTAGGCCTGACAAAAGGTGCTCTGCGCCAAGGTTTGACGTCATGATAATCACCGAATTTCTAAAGTCAACTGTCCTCCCTTGCCCGTCCGTCAGTCTACCGTCGTCCAACACTTGGAGCAGAGTGTTGAAAACAGCAACATGGGCTTTCTCTACTTCATCAAAGAGTATGACACAATAAGGTCGTCTCCTCACGGCTTCAGTTAGTTGTCCACCTTCCTCGTGACCAATATACCTGAGAAGGTGTAAAGATGTAAGAAAGACAAACTTCATGACCAAACCAACTTGAAAATGTAAATTGTTAGGTACTTACCCAGGTGGCGCCCCGATGAGGCGGGAGACAGAGTGCTGTTCCATATATTCTGACATATCAATCCGAACTAAAAGGTTTTCGTCGTCAAAGAGCTGCTCAGCAAGGGCCTTTGCAAGCTCAGTTTTGCCAACACCAGTTGGGCCAAGGAACAAAAACGATCCAGTTGGTTGTTGTGGTCTTCCAAGCCCTGCCCTCGACCTTAGAATCGCATCAGCAACAGCATTTACGGCTTGATCTTGCCCCACAACCCTCTTGTGCAACCTATCAGAAAGACCAATCAACCTCTCCTTCTCGTTTTGGCCAAGTCTGGTAACTGGAATCCCTGTCCAACGGCTCACAACCTCAGCAATGTGATCGGGTCCAACATCTTCTGTGAGCATGACATTCCCTTCGGAAGAAGCTCCTTCAAGTTGGGCAATTGCAGACTCCACTTCCTGGATTGCTCCATATCTTAGGTCAGCAGCTCTTGCAAGGTCATATCTTCGTTCAGCCTCTTGCAAAGAAAACATGAGCTCTTCTCTTTTCTGTTTGAGTCTTCGAATCTCATCAATCCTCTCTTTTTCCTTCCTGTACTTCATTGTGAGAGGCTGAAGCCTGTCCCTCAAGTCATCAAGCTCTTTCCGCACCTACAAATTTTCAAAATTTGATATTAAGGACCCGCTCCAAAAGAAGATGCTACATTAGTACATAGCAACAATTCTAGAACAAGCATGACTAACTCATATTCGAACAGAGAAGACCATTGTATCATACCTCCACAAGTCGAGCTTTGCTGGCTTTGTCCTTCTCCCTTTCCAAGGCATGAAGTTCAATTTCCAGCTGCATCCTCTTCCTTTCAAGGTTATCAATCTCTTCAGGTTGACTATCAAGTTGGACTCTCACATTCGCACAAGCCTCATCAACCAAGTCAATCGCTTTGTCCGGTAAATGTCGACCTAATCAACCACACAAAGACCACAAAGTCATGCCAAGAACAAAACAATACAAAACCACAAAAATCAACTCAGGAACAAGAATAATTACGTACCAGTTATGTAACGAGCAGAAAGCTGAGCAGCATTTATAAGAGCCCTGTCTTGGATGCGAACACCATGATGACCCTCATATTTCTCTTTTAGCCCTCTGAGAATACTAATGGTGTCAGGCACACTCGGCTCCGCTACATACACTTGCTGGAACCTTCTTTCGAAGGCAGCATCTTTCTCAACATATTTCCTATACTCTTCAAGTGTTGTAGCTCCAATGCATCGAAGCTGACCTCTAGCTAACATGGGCTTGAACAGATTAGCTGCATCCATCGACCCTTCAGTTTTGCCAGCACCAAGAACTAAGTGGATCTCATCAATGAAGAGAATCACTTTGCCTTCAGCTTCTTCAACTTCTTTAAGGACAGCTTTCAGTCTTTCTTCAAATTCTCCTCGGTATTTAGCACCCGCAACTAATGCACCCATGTCTAAAGAAATTAACCTCACATCACTAAGACTATTAGGAACATCTCCTTTCACAATCCTTTGTGCTAAACCTTCAACTACAGCTGTTTTCCCAACCCCTGGTTCTCCGATAAGCACAGGATTGTTCTTTGTTCTCCTTGAAAGAATCCTCACCACTCTTCTAATCTCCTCGTCACGACCAATCACAGGATCAAGCTTCCCTGCTTGTTCAACCAAATCTCTTCCGTAAGTCTTCAGAGCCTGAAAATTTGTATCCCCTGAAGCACTCTCGACTTTCTTCCCTTCTTTCCCACGAAGCTTCTCAACTTCAGATTTTACCCTCGCCGTTGCAACACCAACTTCCTTCAACAAATCCCGGATTTGAGAATCTTCAAGAAGACCCATAATCAACTGATCAACAGCCAAATGAGTATCCCCACGTGACTTTTGAGCAGCTTGAGCACGACGTATTACTTTGATAAGACTTGAGCTGGCCGGGATATCATCAGGTGGAGGAGATTGTGAAGGAAGCTTCTTCAAGGCTTGATTGATCACGCGTTCAGCAGATTGAGCAGCATTCTCGCCTCCGGCACTAGAGATTGCCTGAGGAAATATACCGGTGGGATCAGAGATCAAAGCACCAGCCAAATGCAGAGGAGTGAATTGAGCATGCGCTGCATCCACAGCTAGCTCATGAGCCGAAGCAATTGTCTCGTTTGTCTTGTGTGTGAATTTCTCCGGATTCATCTTCGATTAGCCTCTGTAATCAAACAAACAAATCAACCAAAGTATCAGCATCTTTCAAACAAAATCAACACACACAAACTAATCTTAGAACTCAGGCATGAACAAAAACTAAAGAACAAGAATCGAAGAATATGTTCGAGCTCATTTACCTTTACGATTTGTGAAAAGGGTTTTTATGGCGGAATTTCTTCAATGAATCAGACGACTTATTCTTCTTCTTCTTAGTAAGAAGGTTCTCTTTTTTTTACAGAGAATCAAATATATTGTTGCAATGAAAGTGTTGACTGAATTTTCCAGATGTTTGGAATGTTTGTGAATTGCGAATGAGCAAGGAGGCAGGAGAGCTTTTGTATTGATAAAGAGATTCATCTGGAAACATAGAGAGTCCTCGTCGCCTTCTTCCCAAAAACTAGAACCTACTAGAGAGTTCGTGAGAAGAGAGAAGCAATAAGTGTCAATTTTCACTTTTTGTAATTCTACACATATATGCCACGTGGAATTTTCTTTTTTCTTTTCACCGTCTAATTTTACTTTTTTTTTTTAGTAGAATGTTAAAAAAGAAGAAAATAATCTATTTGATGAATATTGAAGCTGGCAAGCCATAAATAGATTTACGTCTAATATTAAAAAACACACAAATAGTAGAAAATAATATTATGGACCTTCTGAAAATAGATATGAAATTTCATAATAATATTATATGAAATTTAAAAATTAGTCCTTGATTTCTTCTGCCATTTTCTTTCGCCCAAAGATCTTGTCTTGATCCTATCCTCTGTTTCTTCCTCGATCTGCGCAGCGTCTCTGTCAAAGTCCATAATCTATCTCTCCATTAATCCTTCTTTTTCAATCTCTTCTCAGACCAATTCGTGCTTTCGCATTCATTTTGTGATTTTCTCATAAAAACAGTAAGTTTTCATCCTTTTCGGAGGCTTGTGTTGTGTTGTGTTGATTACAAAGTAAATCGTTACTAAGTATGAAGATTGATAAACCTAGATACTCCTAGTCTTCTGTAGAACCCTAATACCAGATAATTCAGGATATAATCGTAGTAATAGAATAGAACCTCCCTTGGATTCGAAAAACTCAGGTTTTTTACAAGTATTTGTAAAAGTACGTGTTTTTAATTTGCTAACAGGAATAATCAGGGAAATCAAATGACGATGGGAGCTACTGAAAAGAATGTAGAGAGTAAAGAATATCGTCTGCCTCGAGAAGTGAAGGAAGCTCTACAAGCAATAGCATCGGAATGGGAAGATGTAATTGATTCAAAGGCTCTGCAAGTTATTCCTTTAAAAGGTGCAATGACCAATGAAGTCTTTCAGATCAAATGGCCAACTAGAGAAAGTGGTCCTTCCCGTAAGGTTTTGGTTAGGATTTATGGTGAAGGTGTTGAGATTTTCTTTGACAGAGAAGATGAGATCAGGACATTTGAGTTCATGTCAATGCATGGTCATGGACCATTGTTGTTAGGCCGGTTTGGTAATGGTCGTATTGAAGAGTTCCTTCATGCGCGGGTGATTATTTTACATACATCTCACTTTATGATTGTAAAGTAGTTCTTGTGGTCCTTTGCTGAATCTGTAATGTCTTTGGCAAACTGTGATTTCAGACCCTAACTGCTGCTGACTTGCGTGATCCTGCAATATCTGATCGAATAGCAACTAGGATGAAGGAGTTTCATGGTCTTGAAATGCCGGGTGCGAAGAAAGCTTTGCTTTGGGATAGATTACGGTACATTTCATCTTTCTTGTCCTGTTAGATTCTACTTTGTTGTTCTAAAATTAATCATTGGATTCGTGGTCTTTTGTAACTTCAGAAATTGGCTCACTGCATGCAAGAGACTGGCTTCACCAGAAGAATCTAAGTCTTTTCTTCTCGATGTTATGGAGGTGGAAATTAATTTGCTTGAGAAATCTCTCTTTAAGAATGATGAAAACATTGGATTTTGCCACAATGATTTACAGTATGGAAACATAATGATGGATGAAAAGACCAAAGCAATTACCATCATTGTAAGGATTTATGAAGTTGTTCAATCAGCTCTCTTTTGTTTGTGTGGCATTGTGTAATACTAAATTGATCTTAACTTGGATTTCAATTGTTTTGTCTTATGAAATCAATAGGATTATGAATATTCATGCTACAATCCTGTGGCTTTTGACATTGCCAATCACTTCTGCGAGATGGCTGCTGATTACCACACTGAAACACCTCACATCATGGATTATAGTAAATACCCTGGTAAGTGTCTGTTTCAAGTCATCTCTCTTCATATTCTGAAACAGATCAAGCGCATATAAACTAATGTGACTAAAACAATACAGGTGTGGAGGAGCGTCAAAGATTTCTGAAAACATATATGAGTTATTTAGGTGATTATTTTAACCCTCTTTCTAGTTATGAGCTTCAGCAATGAATCACTGTACTCTCTGAAAATTGGTTGTATTTGTTTTTATGCGTACAGGTGAAGAGTCTAGCGACACTATGGTTGCAAAACTCCTTGAAGAAGTAGAGAAATATACACTTGCTAGTCATTTAACTTGGGGTTTATGGGGAATTATATCAGTATGTTCTACTTTAATCTTCTACCATGCTTGCATTTTGTGAATCCTTATGTATATTAATCTTGATTTCGAGTTTGATTTCCTAAAACTTTGTAGGAACATGTGAATGAAATCGACTTCGACTACATGGAGTATGCGAGACAAAGGTTGGAGCAGTATTGGTTAACAAAGCCAAGGCTCCTTGGTAGTCCTTGAGGCTTTTGAACACAAGAAGAGTTTTCAATTTTACTGTGGTGGAGGTATATATAGACAAAATATGCTTAATTACAACAGTATTTATCAACTTAATAAAGAAAAGAAAAGAACAAATGTGATGTTCCTGTTTTATTTTTCTCAGGTAAAATGTAACTGTGAGTAGTTTACAATCAACAATTGAAACTATTTCAGTTGGAATGTAGTTTTACAAATTCTTTCATTGCTTTCATGTGTCAGATTAAGATTTTGAGAACAAAGGACCGTTTAATGCTCTTTGGATCGTCTTAACTCTTATCATATGTCACCAACTTTTAATCATTTGTGTACATCAGGAAAAAAAAAAGAAATCGAGGCTATGCTCTGTGATGTATTTAATGTTTATTGTAAAAGAGTAAGTTGATGGTTGCTTATAAAGTTGTAAAAGAGTAAGTTGATGGTTCTAACTTACTATGATACAATTGTATTTATTTATTTATCTTTTTGAGCAACATGATACAATTGTAAAATCTTATAATTTTAATCAACTGAACTCGAAACAAAAGAACAAAGGTGCTATTTATATATATGCCAACAGATTTTTGCTTACGATATTTCTATGAAATGAGCTCTATACATTATTGCCTCTGAATCAAATATGTAGATAGGCTCTCAAACTTGAAATTAATTTAAAGAAAATTAAATAACATCAAAAGAATGCTTTTAAGGCCGTTTCTCCATCTTGCTTGATAATCACAAGTCCTGAAAACCAAACATATGGTCTCATAGTTCTTGGAGCTCTCTACTCGATCTATTTGTGAGGTTTGTGATGGCCTGAAAGTTTACAGTCACTTTCCTGTTTCTTATCTGTAAACAAGTTCAAAAGACCAACACACATGTTAATGTTTTTTGTTTAACTAGATACGTATTTGAGCGAAGAAAAATGGCGAAAGTCTAATTTGTAGAAGAGAAGGACCAAAAGCTTGCGAATAAGCTTGCGAATGTTTCCTTAATGAAGGATCTATAACGTTTCCATAAGTACCTTTCTGGAACCACGGTTTTCGAATAAGCTTGCGAATGTTGCGTTCATGACGTTCCAAAAGTTCATCAACTCCATAAGATTGAGACAATAAAGGACCCGAGAATTCGATCTTGTCCCCATTACCCTGTCATGTCAAGGCTTAAGCTATCAGCATCATTAAGCATGGTTGTAACTAGACCCAAAAAGGAGACAAACAAAAGTGATGCCTACTTTCTTCTCTCCTCTGAACTTTACGTGAAAGCGTGAAGAGAGAGAGAAGGAAAGACAAAAAAAACACTTAGAAACAGCTGAGCAAACATGATCTGACTACAACGGCATAATCTGGTCCTCCCTTTCTACTTTTCTGAGCTGGACATCCCATTTACACCTTTTAGAATTACGTTCATATTACTTCCATTTCAATTCTGATACACAAGATAGATTTTGACACTGACATCACAGCATAACAAAAAATGAAGCCAAGTTCTAAGTTTCACTTGAAATTGTGTCTGGCACAAAGCATACTTCTACTATGTCTAGAAACAGCCCTAAACTGCCACGGAAGCAATGCAAATTGCACAGTAACATGCTTCTATATGGTATGTGGATGTCCAATAAACTAGAATAGTGCTTTTAAGAGCTTCTATAATCTATGGACGTACCACACTATTACCCAGCTTTGTTGCCCTTTCATCTCTCTGATATAGTTCCAATGACAGTTCCTGCGAGTGGTACTCGTCAGACGCACCAAAAGAATCTGGACGTTCCAGTTGTCTCCACTGCTTCAGCATAGAACGTTTCACCATCTCATATGATTCCTGCTCTCGAGAATCTATCTTGTCCTCATGTTTTTCCTCGTTTTCATTCTTATTTATCTTAGATTCAACATCACATTTCCCATTGAAGGCGGGGGAATGTCCTGACAAGTTAGGAATGTGACCTCTTGAGAGAGATCTATTATGTAACCGAACAGATATACCATCTTTTTCTCGTTTCGCCCAACCAAAACTATTTGATTTCGAGACTTGTAGCGGCCCTGAGAAAGGTACATCTCCTTGTGATGCATTCTTCACATGAGAAGCTTCGTCTTTCTTGTGATCTAAATATTTTGGCAGTTTCCTGCATAACCGAGCATCACTTTCGATCGAATTATGAACTAATTGACCAATTCGTTTCTGAAAAGTTTCAGTTTGGTGCCGTGCATCCTGCAAACAGAACGAAGGCACATTTCAGTTTCTTACACGAGGAAGTATACTCTCAAGATGCATATAACTTGTGGACAATTAGGAAGTACCTCAACGGGTGCCAATTTATTGAATGAATGGGCCTTCCTGGATGGCTTCCTTGCATCTATACCACGTCTCCCACTCCCACTAATTTTTTTCCTGAAAACCGAACATGACGTGTGAGGATGTTATAAATGCTTCCAAGACCATAGATGTAAAGCCAACCAAAATGGTGGACTAGATAATTTCCCAGAGCTGTGGAACAGCTGATTATATGTTTTGAGCTTTATTTTACTCTGACTAAGGAGATGATATGGTCATGGCTTAAATTTCTCTGTATCAGGTAATGAAAGAAATTCTAACCTCGTTGCTTCTTCCCGAGGCTTTGTATCTATCTCCTTGCAAGGCGGGTATATTGGCAAGCTTGAGGGATCGCAAGCGAAAGGATTTGTACTAAAATACTGAAAATAAATAAAAAGAACGTCCTCATTTGTAAAAGATGAGCAAAATACAGTACTATGGTTTGTTTCCACGGAAATCAAATTTCTAGGCCTTTAAACTGAGATATTAATCCAAGGATAATAACTGCTACCTGAGAAACAAGTGCACTAGAGGCAGTACCGCGTTTGTGAGGATCTATAGAAAGAAGAGTTTCTATCAGATTGATTTCAGTCTCAGACAAATCTTTCAAGGTTTCCCAGAGACAACTATCATAATTTTGTTGTGGCTTGAAAAGCATTGCATGGGGAAGCTTGGACTTCTTCCAGTACTCCGCTGGTGGAGATCCGCATAGTTTGAAGATCTTATGGAGCTGTTCAACCTGCTCCGTACAAATCAAGTAGTAGGACGACATTAATGAAGAACATATCCACGACCAGAAGGTCTAATACCATAAATAGTAGAAGATAGTGTTAAGCGAATCAGCAAAGTTTACCTCAGTTCTTCCACGGAGAATAGGTTTTCCAAGAAGGAGCTCAGCGAAAACACAACCAACACTCCACAAATCAACAGTTGCTCCATAATCCGTTGCCCCGAGTAAAAGTTCAGGTGGACGATACCACAGAGTCACAACTCGACTGGTAAGTTGTTTCTTCTTGTGCCCAGAAGAATTGCTGAAGTTTGCTAACCCAAAATCTGCCACCTTTAGTATTCCTTCATTACTTAATAAGAGATTCGAACCCTTTATGTCCCGATGCATCACGCCTCGTGAATGGCAATGATCAAGCCCAGACAACAATTGCTTCATGTAACACTTAATCTATAGAGGGCAAGAACCAATGAGAAAACTCCATAGCATTATGGACGACAATTCTTTTACTAATAAAATGGACGAACCTGTGGTGTCGTAAATTTGACGTCAGGGGAAGAAATAAGACCAGTAAGATCATGCTCCATATACTCGAACACGAGTTGTATGTTACAAGATAGTTTGGAAGTAATCAAACCATGCAGTTTGATAATGTTGGGATGATTGAGTCTCCTAAGTATCAAAATCTCTCTTGCCATAAACTTAACACTCTCTGGCTCAAAATTATCGAACCTCACCTTCTTCAATGCGACAATCCTCCCGGTTTCGGTCTCTACCGCACGAAACACGCTGCTATAAGTCCCTTGTCCAATCTACACTCCATTAACCAAACATTTCCATTGAGCAACATTGGCATAATATACAAAGAATTGTCAACATTTTGAATTAAAAACAAACCTTCTCAAGCTTTTCGAAAGCGTCGGATCGAAGTGGAACCCAACCATGGATAGCCTCACCAGCGACGTTGCTCAACCACGCAGGCCAACCAGCAGCGACTTGTTCAGCTTCAAGGTATTTACTCAGATTACCGAGCCGGAAACTCAGCGAGTCACTAGCACGTCCCGACTCACTCAATTCGCTTCCCAAATCACTCCCACTCTTCTGACTCCTCCGCTTCCCACTCTTACTCCTCCACGACACGAGCTTCTTAAGCGTCGGAAGAGACGGATCCTCCACCATAACCCGACCCGATCCAGAACACTCATTATCATTATCCTTAAAGCCGCCTGAGTAATCAATTGCAGGCGTCACAGAGACCGTCTGCTTCGAGCTAACGCAGCCCATTCTACAGAATTCTGATTACTTCGTCACTTTACAACGACAATAAGTGACTAACTAATCTCCTCCGTAATTTCCGGCGCCGACGCGAACACGATTTGTTGCAGTAATCGGATCCGGTTTCGAGTGAATCTTCCTCAAAGTAGTGAAAACTCTGATGTTTGGTATTTTTATAATAAGAGAGAAAGAGAGAATGTTCTTTTAAGCTCTTCACTCTTTTTTTTTTTTTTTTTCTTTGCCGTATTGTGGAAGACGACGGTCCAGTTTTTAAAATTAAAATTTGAAAATAATTAAAATTCAAAGAAATATGCATTTATTATCATGGTCCAAAATATCCAATCTACACCTTCCAATTTTGAAACTCAATTTAGAATGTAGTTAATGACAACTTTTTTGTTGAAATAAAGAATAGAATATACTACAAATATGGTAAAGCAAAATTGAACAAATAAATAAGAAAGCGTGTGGAAAAAATAAATCAAAAAAATTGGATATGGAAATAATTATCTGGTCTTAGTCCAATACACGAGAGTGGCTATCCATAAACAATAAGTAGCAATAGACTAGTAAGATTAAAAACTATGATTAAATTTCAGTAATATAAGTCAAAAACCAAATTCATTACAAGACGTATAATAACTAGAAAGAGAAACTCACTCACTCACTTGTCTCTCTAATGCTTTTTCGCCAGCTCTTTGCCTATGATTACGTCTACTATTTATTTTTCTAATCACTAAAGCACTAAATATGTATATACACATTTTGCTTTGGACGGGTAGTTGACTTTATTGACTATTGAAGCCTTTGATTAATGCGCAATCTCCGACAAACACTTCAAAAAGCATTTGTAGAGTTTTTTTTTTTATATATATATTAAATTATAATTAGTCTATTAGCCAAATTCGTACTTTATATAGGTATTAGAACTTAATTCTATATGTGCAAGTGCATCTGTCTTAAGTAGATTTACAAAAATTTCTTACACAAAAATTAAAATAACAAACTAATATGTAATATTTTTAATCCAAAAAAATTCTCAAACCTAAAATTTTTCTTCTATAGTTTTTTAAATGAGAAACCTCTTTACCTTTTCTGAAAGACTTTCCTAATAAAAAATTATTTTTGGTTTATTTATTATTTTTGATGTAAAATTTTTGTGAGAGACTCCTATTATAAATTATCTTATTTACCCACAAATCTTGCTGCTACCTTAGTCACAAGGAAATTTTTTTTTTCTTGTTTCAGCAAAATTGATTTTTATATCGTATTTAATATGTTTATATATAGAATATACATATTAATGTGTTTTGTTTTTACAAAACTAGTTAAATACTGGAAAGAGAAGGTGAAAAATGTACATAAATGAAAACTAATTAATGTATTTTCTTGTGTTTTTAACTATATAACTAATAAAAGTAAAGAGAAATATCATCTAGTATACTTTTTTGAATAGTTATTTGCAAGTGGTCTTTGCCCTAGTAGCATGTGGTAAGTCCGCAAAAGGTAAGGTGCATTTGCATATCTCGGAATCGAGTCTCGTCGCCTGCATTATGCAGAAACTTGGCTAATGGGCCGAATATTTGTGGCCCAATGTTGACAAAAAAGAGTTATTTGTGTAAAATGTCTTCTTTCACTTTCCTTCTCTCGTCTATCCTTTTTGTGTGACATAATGACTAATTTAACCCTAAAAATTAGATTTTTTGGAGGAGGTGTATTGAAACCGAAATTTCAGGTGACTCTGGATTTTTTTAAAAATCTTCTGTTATTCGACTGATGATTTTTAAAACACTCCTCAAATCATGTGTTATTGAACTTGGAATTTCAGCAAAATCACTTAAAATAATACATAATCTCCTGTTATTCAATTAATATTTTGTCAAAATCATATCAAATCTCCAATTATTCAAAACTTTTATTTTTTCAGAAACAATTTCTAACTTGATTCTGGGAGATTTTGAATACTTTTACAGTTGAAAAAATAAATCACAAAATCTCACCCATTAGAATGAGATTTCAGGAAAAAAATAACAATCACAAACTTCCTACAATTTCCCTTCTTCTTTCACAATCACACAATAATCAAAACTCTACGATTTCCTCTCTTTCTTCCTCTAAAGTATCTTTTAGCTTCAGAGATAAAAGATAATAATGGCGATGAAGGATTAGAAGATTACGATGTAATTCTTCTTAGATCTTTCATCTATCTCAAATTCAAAATCCTAGGCTCCTCTCCCTCTTCCTTCTCTGCCTCAGATTAAACCTAATCAAAGTCTGAGAACACAAATCACCAACCGCGAATAATCCTTCGAAAACCACCAATTGGCAGCAACTTAAAGCAACCAGAGCTGAGAGCTTCCAATAAATACCTTAAACCAGACAACAACTTCAAAACACTAGCCAACACTTTGAAGAAAATAATCACCACCGTAAACGAAGAAACATCTGTTACCAAAACCACCACTCAAAGACTCCGTATTCGTCGGAGGTTGAAAAGATCCCATGATGACTCCAAATTCCTTAATGGAAATTTCACTCTCTTTCTTTACAAAGAAATATCTTCTCTGTTGTCTCTTTCCCTCTCTCTCCTTTTTATGTTTTGCTTTGGGACACCACCATTGTACTGATGAGAGTTAAGTTGAGGATCAGTTGTTAATGACGAATAGTTCATAAGATTTAATAGAAATCATGACTTGCAAATTTATTGTTCATGTACGTAGCTTTATGAACTGTAATGAGGATTTACAAATTCGTTGTTTGTTTAAAGGATGTTTTGATTGGATCGATATGTGTAGGGAAAATCTTTGTGGGAGATTATGAATCACATAGAATCTCAGAATAATTTATAGAAAATCTCCTAAAATCAACATATGATGTTGTTGCAAAAAATAAAAAATCTATGTAAATCTCTCCAAATCAATTCCAAGCTCATTTAAATATCTCAAAATCATTCAAAATCAAAATTTTATCAGATCTCTTAAAATTTTACTTCCAATGCACCTCCCTTTGTTTCTCTTGCGCTGCCCATTTACTCGTCGGTAGAAAAGCAGTTATTAAAGACTTTTTGTTTCTGTAGGTAAATATGTGAAATGTGTACAAAACAAGTTCTTTGTGTAAACTTTCTCCTCCAGTAAATTCTCACAACAAGAAACGAAAAGAAGTCTTCTAGCAAATGAAGAAAAAGTAAATGTAAAGAGAAGAACGAAAGTCGAAGAAGTTAGGGGTTGAAGAAAGGTAAATGTTAATGAGAATCATTTCGCAAAATCTGAGACTGGTTTTTTTATTTCTCGATAAGGATTCCTCGATTTGGGTAAAATCTAAACTTGAGTTTTGGATATCTTGATAGGCGTTCTTCGATTTGGGTTTTTATGAATAGTAATAGTTAACCCAATGACTATATTCATAAATTTGTCAGTAGATCGTCCATGTCTTTATAATTACATTCAGCTATGTCGACTTATACATTTTCTGTAGGTTTTGTTTTCAGCTATGTAGATTTACGGTTTTGTTGGTTTCTATCGTCTTCCTTGTAGGTTTATTTTGAGTTGGTATCATTATTTGTTGTAGGTTCATACGTAACGCATTGTAGGTTTTATTAACATCAAATCACTAGAAATGTCTCCTTTTGTAGATTTTATTTTCTGCTATGTAAATTTACGGTTTTGGTTTTGTAGGTTTTTGTCATATTTCTTGTATGTTTGTGTTGTAATCCTTGTAGGTTTGTCTCCAGAGTGTAGCCGATTTAGTTAATCAAACTTTGTAGGTTTTTGTTGTCTTCGTGGTAGGTTTATATTCAGTTGTCAGCGATGTTTGGTGTAGGTTTATAACTAACAAATTATAGGTTTATTTCATTTCATATCACAAGATTAGCCTTCTTTTGTAGGTTTGAAAAGTCAATTATATGGGTTTGTATGGTCAGTTATGTGGGTCTATAATGTTAGTTTTGTATATCTTATATGTATGTTTTTAAGGTTGATTATGTATGTTTATGTTTTATCTTGCTTTGTAGGTTTGTTTTTCGTTTGCTGTAGGTTTTTCTTTTATAGATTTGTTGTTAGTGTTTTGTAGGTTTATCGCTGAAAAAAAACATCCTATATTGTAGGTTTTCCTTTCACGTATTTATGTTTTAGTACTTTTTCTTTTGACGTAGGTTTATCTTTGCAAGATATCGTTCTTCATTGTAGGTTTATCTCTCATGCCTTGCATGTAAATTATTTCTCCTACTTTGTAGGTTTGTTTTTCGTTTGATATATGTTTATCTTTTGTAGGTTTATCGCTGTAAAATATTCTTCTATGTTGTAGTTTTCTTCCAAGTATTGTAAGTTTTTGTACTTCTTCGTTCTAGTCTTAGAGATCTTGTAATGTAGGTTAAATTTGGTTATATTTAGTGTTTGTGAATTGGAGGTATTTAACACCATGTATGTTTACTTTTGAGCCTTCAACAACTAATTTATTTTCCTTATTTGTAGGTTTATAATTTTTGTTTTGTAAGTTTGTCGTTGTCGACTCAGTTCACATATTTTGTAGGTTTTGTAGGTTTGTTGTTAGTATTTTGTAGGTTTATCGTTGTAAAATATTTTCCTCTGTTGTAGGTTTTCCTTCAAGGTTTTGTAGATTTTTCGTCACTATTCATCATCTTCAACCTAACTTTTTGAAAATTTCAAAATTAACTCATTACCCTTGTAATTTTGTGTTCTAATCAAGATACTCAAGCAATTGCAACACAATGCAACTCAACTCACTCAATAGAACCCTCAAATTCGAGTTATATGGAAAATACACAATTTTGGAGTTGTGAACTTCCATGAAAATGAAGCTAATGAACGTATATACCTTAGAAGAATGATGAATATGACTATAAAGTACCTAAAACTTTTTGAAATCAACTCAAAAACACAACAAAATCTTAAAAACAAAATTTCATTGTTTTTTCTTTGTCGAAGAAGAAGAAAAAAAAACTTTGTTCATTATTTTAAAAAATTAAATCAAAATAGCATTATCATAATAAAATTGTGTCCTACATAAATTCATATAATTTCTTAAGTTGAGTTACTATTTGGAGTTACCAAATCATTATATTTGTAATCAAAGTATCTTTCTGGACTAATTAATTCATTCTTTCAATGAGAAACTCAACTTGTATCTCCGATGCTTTGCCAGCTCTTAGCCTATGATACTTCTACTATCTCCTTTTCTCATCACTCCAGCACTAAACTTACATGGATTAAAATATGATTTAAGGTCACTAGCTCCACCGAAGATTTATTTTGAAATAAACTCTCTTATAAATAAATCAAACTCTCTCACACTTCAAATTCTACCGTGCAATATTACGCAATTCTTTATTTTTATTCTCTAAAAACATAGACGCAAAAGGAAAAAGAAAAACACAGAAGACAAAATCATACTGGGGCTAAAAGATAACATAATGTTTGTATGATGATCTGATTAAGAAGAGAAAAAATTGCAAGGAAAAGGACTTCAAAGTTAATTATGTCTTCAGGAGGTATTCAGACAATAAGGGACATAGTCTCGTACGGTTCAACTACACCATTTAAAATTGAGGCCTAAACCTCTTAAAGACAAAACAAAGTAGGCACAACAACTCAAAAAACCACAACAGAACTTTGTTTCAAGGCAAAGGTTGAAAAATTAAGCCTTCTTCTTTTTGGATTTGAGCATGACCATGCCGATGAATATGGAAAGAAGAGAGAGGAGAGTTACGCCGGCAAAGACAGGTACGAGAATAGCATAGTCTTGGGGCAAAAAGTACTTGTGGATGAAGTGATCACTATCTACAAATGGCTGCAAAGGAACACTATAACACGTGAGCATCTTCCTTAATAACAACAGAACAACAAACTCATGTTTCTTTAAGGAACGTGCGGAGTTTGATGGTGCGTGTTCTAACTAACCAGGATGATGACCCAGAATGTATAGTATGTGAATATGGATAAGCTGATCGAAGATAGGAGAAGCCCGACTGCTCGATCTGCTAATTCCATATTTGTTTACTTTCAAAACCTGCAGCATGGCCAATTAAACGTGAGTAAAAAAAATCTGAAACCATTTCACCTAGAATTTGCCCACAAGACCAGCTGAATGCCATGGTTTTAGATTTTGAGGGTATGAAAATTGTGCTACTGCACAAGGCCTCTCAAAACTAAAGCAGTTGAAGAACAATTATTACTGGATCTTAGATTTGCTAGACACTTTATATACACAGCTCAACAAACTGTCTACAACGAATCAGAGTGGACCTAGGAAGATATTAACCACTTGCAGGACTCTTGTAGTGGTGACAAAGTAATCATCTCCAGGCTCCAAAATCAACGGCTTGAAGTGATATTTGGCCTATATAGAGATCTTTAAGGTGTTGCTTACACAGCCCTATTCTCCTTCCATTCAAGCTAGAAGGGATACAAACAGAAAATCCAGTTTTCCAACCAGGAAATTTCTGCCTTTCCATCGCATGTAGAGTATAAACAGCAGGTGCAGCCCTCGAGCAACCAGTTATGAAGCAATTGCAAGGCCTTGATTCGCTCACTAATCGAGCTAACGACAGTAAACACAGACCATTATAGGATAGGCCGTACGTTAGATGTTCATCCCTGTCAAAAGCAGGATAATCTAGTTTCTCATGTTGTATTTCCTGTTCTATATCTTCAGCATAGGGAATCGTGCTCAGTTCTAAATCAAGCCGTTTCTCTATTTCATTTTCATGTATTCTATATTTTGCAGCCAAAGTACGGATGCATGACATTCTGACCTCATTGTCGATAAGAACCTTTATCTCATCAAAATTACTACAGCCTTCATACCAAATGACCCATCGTCGAACAAGTCCTGAAAACCATTCAATTATTTCGGAAGTATCTTGCAAAATAAGCATATAATTCGAACGAGCATGACCCTTGGCTGTTATTAGTCCATAGCGATAAAGACGCCTTCTTATAGCATTGGTAGGAGCAACAACATCACCAAAGAAAACAGGTCTATCATGAGAGCGAGGACATGGCAAAAGTGCTTCCATATTAGCAGTCTCTGTCGAAACATATGCCGCAGCAGCGTTTTGGAACTTGTAAAACGCATCTCTTAGTTCTCGAGGAACAGTAGGTTCTACAACATGCTTTGACAAGATAAACTCCTCGCTTCTATTTGCAGAGGTTCTTAACACGTCCTCCATCCAGATTCTAAGCAGAACCTTATACCAATGATCTGTTTCCATGCCTGCCTTTCTGTGGCAAGATATTTGACTCAAGGTAGAGCTACTATCTGCCAAGCCTTTAATTTCTGACTCTTTGACCTTCTTCAATCCATGTCCCAACCATTTCTTTCCAATACTAACTGTACCTAGAGTCCAGGCCTCTTCTTTCTGTAATGCAAGGAGCCTAACCTTCTCCTTCAACTTATGAACAGCTTTGACAGCGGGACTCTCCCTAACATTTTTCCTAACCAAGGTACCCAAAACACGAAGCCCGCTGGTGGCTTCACTTGGTGACGGGTGTGTGTCATCTGTGACATTCAAATGCAGTGAGTTCCGTAAGAAATTTATAGCTTCAGATCTGATATCAATCGCAGCTTTCTTGGGACCATACACAGAGAAAAATATTTCATCCATATATCTGCAACAATAAACTCTGAGAGCAACGTCCTGCTCCGGGGGACTTTTCAAATCTTGTTCTCCAGCCTGCCTCCTAAACCAGGAACGAAGTTTTGAGCCTGGGCTATCTTCATCAGTCTGTGTATCAAGATCAAGGGCTTCATACCTCATCGAGATTCTATAAAATTCATGATCAAACCGATCAAGATATATGTTCATCAATACACGTGACAACACCCCTTCTTGTGGAAGACCATGTCCCTTGGGAAATCCTCCAAACTCGAGATTGAGCACGTGGGCTTCAAACATAGAACAGAGTAAGGTGATTAAACTACTGTCTTCTATTTTTTCCTCTATTACAGAGAGCAAATTCTCGAAAACAGAAACATCAAGCTTTTTGTTCAGGCTCAAATTAAAACACCAATCAGAATGAGAAATTTTGTTGCTGATGTACTTCATTGCAGAGGCACGTCCTCTTCCGCTTCGGCAACTATGTGAAATCTTAGAAAAATGAGGACTGAAAATGACTTCCAGGACTATTCTGATAGCCTCTAGAACAACTTTGAGAGCTACGTTAGGCAAAACAAGGACCTCTTTTGTTTTATCTCTAGCCGCAATGGAGAACGTATTGGATGTGACATCAAAAACCCCACTAGAGAGCTCTTCTGCAGTTGAATCAAAGGCAACACTGCCATTTTTTTCGGTTATAGAAACATTGGAATTAAGCCTAATACAGTCGTAAGCATCTCGAAGAGTTTCAGGCCTCGCAATCACCTTCTTCAACAGGTTACTAAATTTCCCATTGTTGTACTGCTCCTTGACACGTTTCTTTAAACGGAGCTCAAGAGATCTCTTAAGTTCCATACGACTTCTGGGTTTACTATCATCATCAACATGAGAAGATTCCGCTACAAGAGCAGCTAATTCCCCAGCTAGTGAAAACATTCCAGTTTTCTTACTATCCATTTCTGCATTATCTGTTGCAAGCAGAGCCGATTTGGGAAGTGTGGAAACTGCGCGACTCAACGAGCACCGAGAAATTAGGGCTTCTAAGTCACCTCGATAAACTCGGCCTAACAAATCCAAAACCAGGTTCCGTTTCCTAAACATCAAGTAGATTCCGATTCCCAATTCTAAATCTATGCGATTATATTCCGTCTAAGCCAGTTAAAGTTTCTACAATGGACCGGTTCCCAGGAACAATCTCTTTGCCTAATTCGACATACTTTTAAAACTGACACAGAAAATGGAAGAAAACTTACGTTTAGAAACGAAACGAGACGAGGGATGTGAGAGCAAGTTTAGTCTGAGAGAGATAGATCGAAGGAACTTGTTAGCACTGCGTATATAGAGGGGAAATGGTCTCAAAAGTCCGTTTTGAAAAAGAAACCTCTCATAACACCATCTATAAAATAG
The DNA here is from genome assembly GCA_900406435.1 of Lepidium aucheri. Classification (NCBI taxonomy): domain Eukaryota; kingdom Viridiplantae; phylum Streptophyta; class Magnoliopsida; order Brassicales; family Brassicaceae; genus Lepidium; species Lepidium aucheri. The sequence continues at coordinate 1,129 of OVBA01004514.1, read as the reverse complement.
AAATTTATTATATATATTTTAAATATGCAAATAATATGATTTTATAATTTTACCCTCTCTTTCTTTTCTTCTTGTCAGGACAAAACCTAATCTATATCTGATTTCAATTTTTTTCACCAAATTAAAAGGGAAATCGAGAAAAAAGAGAAGAGAAGAGAACGACGATTAACTATCTTCGACGATTAACTATGGCTAAAACTCATTGGACGGTCAAGAGAATTGATGAAGAAGAAATTTTGGTGGTCGATGGAGAAAAGAACGATAGAGAAGAGAACAAAGAAGAAGAAGAATAAGAAGAAGAAGTGAGTGGAGGAGATGATGAGAAAGATGATGAAAGTGAGAGATATATCGAAGAAGAAGATGATCCAGTGGTATGTATCAATTTTTTGACACAATACAAATGCATATGAAATAATATTGTGAACAAATAGATAGTTATACAGTCTCGTAAAACTGGGTTTAACTAGAGTGATTTTACAAACTGGGTTGAAATGTGAAATGGTTCGTAGTTGATTGGAATTAGGATGATGAAGGAAGTTTCAGATGAAGTAATAATGTGTATAACTAGATAGTTATACACTTTCGTAAAACTAGATATAACTAATTAGTTTTATTGAGTTTTCTTTTCACTGCAGAATGGAGAAGAGAACACAGATGGGGAAGATGGTCTGTATGCACACCAACCTGAGGAAATGTGGTTTGAGCCGTCATAGTACAAGAATAAGACAGACTTGTTCAACAACCATCCGCAGTTCAAGCACATCTTCCATATGCCCATGAGTAGAGGGTTAACTAGGAATGTTGGTGTTTGAATGAACTTTTCTAGAAATGTTGGTTTTCTAGAAATGTTGGGGTTTGAATGAACTTTTCTAAAAATGTATGTTGGTTTCTAGAAATGTTGGTGTTTGAATGAACTTTTCTAAAAATTGAGTCCAACTATATTTGTAAAACTTGGTAAAACTGCATCATACTATATTTGTAAAACTCGGTAAAACTGAGTTGTAAAACTCGGTGAGATTGAGCCTAACTAGATTTGTAAAACTCGGTGCAACTGATTCCAACTAGATTTGTAAAACTTGATAAAACTGCTGTAAAACTCGGTGAAACTGAGTCCAACTAGATTTGTAAA
>OVBA01004513.1:0-23248 GCA_900406435.1 Lepidium aucheri | reverse complement strand
TAATTTTTTTAATTTATTATAAAATATATGTATCTGTTAACGTTACAATTTGATTATATATAGAGATTTGGATTAGGAATATCTTAATACAATAGTTTTGGTTGTTTTTTATTGCGTTGACCAATAATATTTAAATTATTTTTCTTATTAAAATCCAAAAAATTTATTTGTTAGAACAAAAAAAATCGTATTAAGGGTCTTATCAAAATCTCAACAAAAAATTTATTTTAAAAAAACTAATGAAAATCAAATCTTAATTGGTTAAAGATTTTTTTTAAACCAGCAAAAAATCAAATTTTAATTGGTCTTTCTAAACCAACAAAAATATAATCTTAATTGGTTAAAATTTTATTTTTTAACAAACAAAATTCAAATCTTAATTGGTTAGAAATTTTTTTTAAACCAACGAAAATTAAATCTTAAATAATGAAATAGATGTTATGATAATTGTGATATTCAAATCTTAATTTTGAATCGTTTGAGAATTGTGATAATTGTCCTAGGTGGGTAGGTCTTAAATAGATGTTTATTAGTTTTCCTATTAGAATTAGGAGAATTATTTTTAATAAATATCAATTAGGATAAAGATATAATTATGATACTCTCGTAGGATTTATAATTAATTAATTAATAATATTTAATCTAGATAATAATAATTAATTAATTAGTTATAGAATCTTACCAGAATATAATTGTGTGACAAATATTATGTGATAATATTTTCTAGTAACAATACATTTTAGTCCAAAACAGACAATATAATACGGTATTTAAGTTAATGATATGCTTTTATTATATAAGAAATTTTGTTTTGTTGAAGGTATTTTTGAATATTCCCATTTACAATGTTATAATATATCAACACCATCGATATTATTTTTTACCCAAATGGTCATAGTGGACTCGTCTTTATACAAAGTATGTGGAATAACAAAAAAGAGAATATTAAAAAAGAAATACAAAAATAAGGATGAGGACAGAGAGTAGAACTGATGTCTTTATCCACTAACAAATATTCAAAAATGGAGGATTGATTGATTTGGTTAGGTCAAAATCATGTCATGTTTGAATGAAAGTTTGAATTTTTTGGGAACAAAATACCATGTTTCTAACCAATCCCATATGCTCTTGTCCAAACATTATTGGTCCAAATTTACGTACTCTTCTCTACGTTAACTCTCACTGTAACCCTTTTGTTGTTTTATTCGTCTGACTCTTTCAAATTTCTACCACTTTTGGCATCTCATCCGAAAAGTTTGCTTTATATCATATCCGTAAGTTTTAATCTATTTTAAAGTTTTGAATTAGTAGTGGAAACGATTGTATCAACTGACTTTATATCATGTCATCGTCTAAACCGTATAATACTCGATCCATAGTCTTCAAAACAGATTGATATCAAATTATCTATAAAATATTTTTATTTTGACTGTGTTATAAACTATAGAATAAAACTGACATAAAATTCATAACAACCTTTAAAATAAATTTAAGATAAATTTTGTTACATATTTTTAAATAAAAATTCAAAATTAATAAAAATTTAATAGAAACACTCTAAAAAAACTAAAATTTAATAAAAATATATCCGTTATTGATTCGATTCCGGTATATGTTTGGATTCGATTTCTTGGATATATAGATTTATGACACATTCTGCTTTTTTGTCAGGTTCGGTTTATCTAATTCGATAATTTGATTATTTTGATTTACGACTTATTCAAATATATTTTTTCCGGATAGAGTTAAGTTCAGTATAGACCGAGTTCGGATTTGAGTAGTTTTTATATTAAAATTTAAAATTAAATAATATTTAATAGAAAACAAAAAAAACTAAACTTTGGTTCTTGATTTGGTTCAGATTCGAGTTCAACTTCTGTTTTTAGGTACATAGATTTATGACCCATTTGAGTATTTTTTCAGGTTTGCTTCCTCTAATTAGGATAATTTTGGTTCGGGTTTCAGGTATCTAAAACAACATCCCAAAAACAAAATTCTAAAATATCAACACGAGTCTAACAAGTTAAATAAACATGATTTAAAAAACAACTAAAACAATTCAATCTCGCGTTATAATGCATGTATAATCCTAGTAATTTTAAAAAGTTGTAAAATAGTCATTTAACTATTTCACCAAACTTCGTAAAAAAAACTATTTAACCAAACATATTTTTCTATCACCACATTTTTTATATGACTAAACTAATAATTTAAACAATCAAAAACTTTCCTGTTATTTAAATTTGACTTTTGAAAAGTTTATGAGATTGTGTTGTTGGAACCGTTTTCAGTACAACGAGTACTAAAACAGTGGTTCATGATTAATAGAGTAGGGAAGAATGGGCAAGGACACTTGTAGATTTGAACGAGAGTAAGAGCTTAGTTAACTGAATAATAAGACAGGTGAAAACCGAATTGTGTTCTTATTAAACTTTTTTTGGTCCAAAAAAGGATCTTCCTTGCGAAAGGATTATGCCTCTATTTATAGTTTATAGAGGCGGTTTACATGTGTAGAAAATAAAAGAAGATTTACAAATCTTATTGATAAGATTGAATCTGTTAAGATTCATGCTAGATTTGTAGAAGTTTTCCATGTCAGAACAGGAAAACTTTCGTTTATTGTATGCTGATGTGTCATCCGACTTCCCTTCAGGTTCGTGGAACCTTTCGAGACGAGATATTTTGCCGAGTCGAATATTTAATCCGAGTTGAAGACTTAGTGCTTGCAATCGGGTGATTCTTTTATATTTGACCCGTTCTTTTTGGTGGACCGAAGTAAGATCTCGGATCCACCTCCAAAAATTGTCCCGCCATACTCGAAAAATTCTAGTGCCAAATTTCTGAGTCGGAATCTTTGGTCCACATGTCAATTTTCTAGTGGATCATTTGAACAGTTGCCTCGATTTTACGAATCATCATTATTACTGTGTGGCATCATTTTGATTACTTCCTGCTCATTCATTATTTTAGCTTTGTGTTGTTTCATATTTTAGTAATTCTCTATGAATTTCGTGCCTCTTCTTCTTTTACCATTCACTTTTCTTCTGCTTAAACTTGCTCTGACGATTTTCGAGTTCTTATATACTCAAATTTCTTAAGTTTTTCTTGCTTCTTTTCTTCATTCTTCTTTGATAATGGGTCTTGATGATTTTAAACTTCCTAATGTTGAGGCCGGTGTTAGTTCTGCCCTATCCTCTAGAGGTCTTTCTAGGGTTTCTGAACCCTTAGCTGCTTCGTCACGAGATTTGATTGAAGTCTCTTCTGAATACAGCCATATAGATTCATGGCCTGCGAAAACGGCGAAGGCTGATGTGCCGTTGGCAATCGGTTCTTCAAGAGGAGGCGGTAGGAGTGGTTCTGCAGGTTCTTCTCGTGGGAGGAGTAGGGGTATCCCCGACTTCCGATTTACCACAACCATACCAATCCTTGTTTGATTTTGGACTTTTGGTCTGAGTGTGCTGGCTTAATAAGCCAAATTAGGACTTCTTTGGAGCGTCTCCCTTCTCTGGATCAAATGAAGAATCGGGAGGAGTATGAAAAAGCTTCGTATTTGTTTTTCCGGGTTCGAATTGATTTCTGATTGCTGCTTTGTATATATTGTCCTATTTTTGATTTATGACTTGTTCCTCTCTTGTCTTCTTTGTAGTTTATTGCATGCTTGAACAACATTATGTTAGAACGAGAGAGGTCTATCGTCAACTCAGAAGGCGATTCTCGGAGGAGCACATTTGGTCGCGGTGCTGGAGTTATCTTGAAGTAGGTGAACTTCGGTCTAAGATTTCTGAGGCAGAAAAGGAACTCGTTTGTGTTAAGGAGGAGTTGAAACTTGAGCGAGAAAACGTCCTCAAGTTGACTGTTCGTAATGAGGCCTTGTCTGAGTCACTATAATGTGCTAACTTTAATCATGGTGCCGCTTTCAAATCTGTTGAGAAAGCGAGTGAGGAGGTGCTGAAGTTGCATGCCGCGTTGGACACTGTGAGGGGCAACTTTGATTCTCATCTTCATCAGGTCTTAACTGTTGAGAACTTGGAGATCTTGAAGGTCCTTCATGAACGTATGTTTGATCGTTTTGGCCGAATTGCTGCTCGGTTCAATGATCTGAACAGGAACCTTGAGGCCCGTTTGTCATATGTCCAATTTATTAGGTTGACAAATGCTCTTCACCTGCTTTCCAACCGGGGAGTTGACATCCCGCATGCAGTCACCGAATTGATAGCTACCAAAGTGAACGAGTTCAAAGAGCTCGTTGATAAGGAGAGCTTGACGCCGCTGCTTCTGGGGGACTTGGTCGTCCCTGTTTTTGAAGTTATAAAGGCCTCCAATGTTGGCAAAAGTATACTCACAGAAGCACCATAATTTCTTTGAGCTTTGTCATAGTTTTCTTGTGTAGTCAGCACTGGGCCTTTAGGGTTAGATTTTTTGTACGTACTCGGTACTTTTATAAATGCTTTTCCCGTGTAAATGAAATGAGATTTGATAATGAATGAAACAATTACTTGAATGCTTTTGACTCGTCATTTTATGAATTGTGGTTTCTGAAATCCTTTTCTTGTTTTTGCACGTTTAGACAAGTTTCTTTCCGCATTTAGAGAGTTTGATCTCGTTTTAGTGTTGGAGGAGAACTTTCTGTTATGCAAATTTAAAACTGAGATTTTAGGACTCAGTTTGAGTTTTAAGAAGTTCAGACCCAGAAACCGTATTCGTAAAACTTGGTCTAAAGGATTTCCAATTATCTGCTCAGAAATCGCGTTATGACTTTATTTGAGATTTTAATCTTGTAATTCTGTACGAAGCATTGCTTTGTCGTTAAGTGAGATTTCAATCTCGGCAAGTATATACAGAACTATGTTCTGTCATTTTGCGAGAAATTAATCTCGACATTTCTGTACAAACCTATGCTTTGTCTTTTAGTCTGTACGGAATTATGTTTTGTCGTTTAGCGAGAAGTTATTCTCGGTATTTTTGTACAAAGCTATGCTTTGTCTTTTAATATGTATGGAACTATGTTCCGTCGTTTGATGAGAAGTTAATCTCGGCATTTCTATATAAAGCTTATGCTTTGTCTTTTGATCTGTACGGAACTATGTTCCGTTGTTTGACGAGAAGATAATCTCGACATTTCTGTACAAAGCTTATGCTTTGTCTTTTGATCTGTACGGAACTATGTTCCATCGTTTGGCGTGAAGTTATTCTCGTGAACCTGTCCTAAGCTATGTTTTTGTTCTTTGACAATAACTGTTTCAATGAACCTGTCCTAAGCTATGTTTCCGTTCTTTGACAAGGACTATTTCAATGAACCTGTCCTAAGCTATGTTTCCGTCTTTTGACAAGGACTATTCTCATGAACATGCATGAAACTTTGTTCCATTGTTTAGTGAGACTTCCATCTCGGATGATCTATACATTGGCTCTAACAATTCCGTCTCCGTCTACCAAAACAACCTAAAATGTTTCAAAAAAACTAGGCATACGGCATACAAAAAGTTCACGCCCTTTTTTATTTCTAAAGACGGGGTGTCCTAACTATCCAACAGCTATTCCATCTCCATTGTCCATTGAACCCGCTTGGAATAACCCTCCTTTTGCTGGATTATTACCAATATAATCATAAAAAGCTAAATTTTCAGGAATTTTAGACTATATTAAAAGAATGAGCCTTAATACTTAATATTATTATCTAAATACAATACAAGTTTTTAGTTAAATTCTTTATATAATTCAAAATTTTTGAATTCACCTCAAACAAAAGCTTTAAGCCTTGTTTTTCCTCTCAAAAACTAAACTCCAATAAATATTACAAAAGGTTAATCTCGTAACATATAATCTTCTCAAACTTAAACTTCATGAAATTTGGAATTTGCTTTCCAAAATGATGATTAGGTCTTAGTTAGCGGTTTTTGAGATTTAAACTCAATGATTATATGTTTTTTGAGATTAAGCTCAGCGAGTTTAGAACTCAGTATTTGAGATAAGGACTAGGTTCTAGTCGTGAATTTTCAAAGTTCAGAACTCGACAGAATTCTGTTGCTTTTAATAAGTTTTTCGAGATTGAGCTCAGTGAGATTTTAAGACTTGGCTTAAAAGATAAATTTGTGTTTGTAAGATTTTGCGAGAATTTATCTCGGTATGCAACTTGTAAAGATATAGGGTGTAATATCGTTTTTTTTTGAATGCCGACTTACGACAAATAATATTTTTATAAAGTTCTAGTTGGGCCCAAAGGTTAGTTACGTACCCCAAAGGGATCAAACCAAGACGTAGTTCTCATTACATAGCTAACTAAGTAGATAGTAATGTGTTAAGTGACGCATTTAGTTCGCCGAGAGGGCGGCTTGCTAGTAGTAGTATTACTTTAAGTTGATGGAATTCCAAATTCGAGGAACTGGTACTCCTTCCATGTCGGCGATTTTGTAGATGCCAGGTTTGACGACTTTTAAAATAATGTATAACCATTCGTAATTGGCCCCGAGTTTTCTGGCATTGAGTTCGACCGTGTTCTCGAACACTTTTTGAAGTACAAGGTCTACGACTCTAAAGTTTCATCTGCGTACTTTCTTGTTATAATACTTTGCGGCTTGTTGTTGATACTTTTGTACTCGGAGAAGGGCTTTGTCGCGTTCCTCTTTCAAGTCATCAATACTATTTTTCACAGCATCGTTATTTGCTCTTTGTTCTTGGAAAGATGTTCACGGAACAAAGTTGGCATTGCTATTTCTGCTGGAGCCATTGCTTCCATTCCGTTAGAAAGGGAGAATAGAGTTCGCTCGGTTGATAGCCGAGGTGTGATCCGATGTAACCACAATACTCTTTCTAACTCGGAAACCCAACTTACTTTCTTTTCAGAAAGTCGTTTATTTAGACCATCAAGGATCTGCTTGTTTATGGCCTTAGCTTGACCATTACCTTGTGGGTTTTGCGGTGTTGACTTGTTTACTCAGATATTCCATTTGGCGCAAAAGTTAGTAAATTTTGCCGAGATGAATTGAGATCCCTTGTCCATTACGATTTCGTAAGGGAGACCATGTCGGCAGATGATATTTATCCATACAAATTGGATAACATCTCTATTCTTGATCTGAGAGTAAGTTTCTTCTTTGACCCACTTTGAGAAGTAGTCAGTCATTACGAGCATGAACCTCTTTTGTCGGGATGACGGTAACGGTCAGACTATATTCATTTTCCATCGCATGAATGGATAAGGCATTATCGCGGATGTTAACTCCTCGTTTGGAGCGTGAATAATATGCTCGTGCCTTTGAAAATTGTCGCATTTAGCAGTGTACTCGGCGCAGTCCTTTAACATGGTTGGCCAATAGTAGCCGAGTGTTCTAATCTTTTGCACGAGCGTTTTAGCATTGTTGTGGTTTCCTCCTGCTCCATCGTGCATTTTCTTGATGATCTTGTCAACTTCGTTTTCGTGAACACACGTAAGCAAGACTCTGTTTAAACTTCTTTGATAAAGTTTTCACCGACTTGGGCGTAGAAAGCGCACTTGGCTTTTAGTCTGCATGCAGCCCATCTTCCTTCTGGCGTTTCACCGCCTATGATGTAAACTAAGATTTCGTCCCGCCAATCTTTTTTCTGTTTAGTGCTATGGTCGGCGTCTGCCATCTCGGAATCAGAATCTTCTTGGACTTTGTCTATTGCCGAGACGAGTTCTATATCTCCCTTTGGTAGGCTTATGCTTGTTCTATCTATGCTTTCTACTAGGATGATTCATCTTTGGACATGATCTGTTGTAGAAGTGAGAGCTGCTAGAGCATCGGCAGATGTGTTTTCGGACATTGAGATTTTGTTATTCCAAAATCTCAATTCCTTGGTTATCTCCTTTACTACGCGAAGGAAGGTTCCCATTCGGTCGTTCTTCGTGTCGTAACCTCTGTTTACTTGATTGACGACGAGTTGGGAGTCACAATAACAACTGATATCGGTGGCTCCCACTTCCTTAACCAGTTTTATTCCAATAATTAATGCCTCATACTCTGCCTCATTGCTTGAAGCTCGGAATACATGTTGGAATGGCTGTTCCAGAAGTTCTCTCGTGGGACTTTCTAGTCTGATTCCCACTCCTGAGCCGTGTTGTGAGAAAAATCCATCCACATAAATCTTCCAGGTTTGGTCCTTTTCCGAGCCTAGAGGCTCTAGATCTGGTGATAACTCAATTATGAAGTCGGTTAGGACTTGTGACTTTGCGCTCGTACATCCCTTAAATTCAATATCGTACTCGCTCAACTCGATTGCCCACTTTGTTAGTCGTCCTAACTGATTTGGACTATGCAATTCGCAATGGGTGATTTGTTAGCACTACGATGGTATAGGATTGGAAGTAAGGGCGTAACTTCCTCGCAGAGGTAACTACTGCTAGTGCAAGTTTCTCTGTGGTTGGGTATCGAGACTCAGCTCCATCCATTGACTTGCTGATATAGAAGATTGGGTACTGAGTTCCTCTATCATCTCGAACTAGTACACCACTAACTACCGAAGTGGAAACCGTAATTTATAATTATAGTGGTTCTCTGTTTTCTAGTTTAGCGAGTATCAGTGGGGTTAAGAGATACTCTTTTAGCTCGAAGAAAGCTTTCTTGCAACTTTTGTCCCACTTGAATTCTTTATTCTGCGGAACAAGTTGTAGAACGGAAGATATTTATCTGTCGAGCGTGATATGAAGCGATTCAAGGCGGCTATTCATCCTATCAATCGCTGAACTTCTCGCTTATTCTTTGGAGAAGGTAACTCTTGAATCACTATGACCTGCTTTGGGCTTGCTTCGATTCCTTGTTGAGTGACTATGTATACGAGGAATTCTCCTGATGTAACTCCAAAGGTGCACTTAGCTGGATTGAGTTTCATCTAGTACCTGATGTGTGTGATTCTTGATGTTTTTAGAGTCTTATTTTAGGCCGCTTTGCATTCATTTAGATAGATTTTCCTTGTACTTAGGACCGTTTAGGGTTGTTTTTCACTTTTGCATTTGCATTTGGAGTTTTTGGAGTCCATTCAGGTAAAAAGAGTAGAAAAGGATCTAAGCAGCATTGGAGCATCTGTTGGAATGTCTAAGTGAGCAACAATAAGGAAGGATCGTGCACCCCTTGGTTCTCTGCCTCAAAGTCCATATGCGAGGAATATCAGGAGCACCCTAACGAAGGCCACGCCAAGGACTTGCATCAATCCATCTGTCGCGAGGGAAGATCAGTGCAGAACAAAGACTTATCCCCTTCCACATCAAGGATCATACTCAAAGCAACAACTCAGACAAAATCCGCGAGGACAAAGAAATGAAGCGTTCCTCGTAGCTCAAGCTTGTGCCAGAACTCCGAGGGAACCTTCACAGACCACCTGGTTAACCGAATTATGTTGGTTTTACCATTAAGGTTATGAGAGTGACCCTATAAATATCCCTCTAATGACTCTTATGTCATCATATGATGTTTTAGCCAAAAAAACTCTATCTTTTATGTCATTTTCATTTTAAGCTTACTTTAAGGTTTGTTTACTCTTTAATGGTTACTTATGGAATTATTTAGTGAATGATTGCTTGCTTTACTTCTTTATTCTTGCGTTTTATTCATCGAAATCTACCCCATTCCTCATCCTTCTCAAAATCAGGAGCGAGTAGATCCATTTGGATCTCGAGGATGGGGAGATCGGAGGTGAAATCGATGATTCCCTCGCCTAGCTAGTCGATTGATAACGCCGATCTCTTTTAGTAAGGTCGTGCTTAAGGCTTATCTCTTCGTGATCAGCTGAGATTTGAATCGGGCAATGACCAAAGCTAGTGCTAATGGAAATGAAAACCCTGATGCTTACTAGAGATGGCTTGATCCGCCGAAGAGAGATCTAGCATGCGGATCAGTCATTAGACAACTTGGGCTGAGCTTATCTATCCGGTTTGGTGAGATCGCGGCGAGAGCCAAATGGAACAGCAGGTCTGGCTCGAGATCCTTTCTGCGAGAGCGGGCCGATCTAATCGATTTCCTATTCTAGAGATCGCTCAAAAGAAATCCGGCGAGGGGGATCGCCGAGTTCATCGCCGATCAACCTCCCAAACCTTTAGATCCTCCTTTCTCATTTGCTTGAACTCTAAATTCGAATAGCACTCTGTTTTATAGTTATTTCTCTATTTTACTGTTCAATGTTTTTCTTTAAATTTGTCTTTTAGCCTATTTTGTCTTTTTTGCTAGTTTGTTAGCTTAGTTTGATTAAGATCTATCATTGTGACCGAATGTTTAGATTAGCTTGAACTAGGACGTTGTCATAGGTAGATTGCTAGTAAGCCATTCCGAGTATTGGTTCGACATTCCCTTAACTTACCTAACTCAATGATTTGATAGAAAGAAATCGTAAAAAAATCCTTCTATCAAATTAACGTCGTTGCCAAATCAAAATTTTGTTTATTACAATCTATAATCTATTCGTCTTAGGATCAAGTTGTGTGTTTATTGCACTAAATCACTTGTCTTTGCTCCAAAAAGATTGGATCTTTAAGGACCAAGCTTAAAACATATTGACAAGTTGTTGTTTCTGTCTTTGCTGGCCTCACAAGTACTGCTCGATGTCTAACCCGAGGACAGACCAAGAAGCTTTAACCTAATCCTTAACTCCTGTGAGTTAAACGAAAACTCAAACCAGCTGACCAGTTGATGCAAACGCGTTCGAAGGGCTCTCACAACCTTCAACAACTCATCGACAATATCAACCTGCTTTTTCGTGACCTTAGATGGCAACGTAAGAGAATGCAGCAGCCACCGTCTGATCTGGAAAACACAACACATGGCATGACCGCGGATGGAACACCATCATTACCTAATGAAGCAGCCCACCAGGCACGAGCACACCCTCCAGCTCGCCGCCCTCGCTACATTGGTGAGAGCGATTCTCCGAGTATTCATACTCAACAGAACGGGTCCAACCGCCGGGTATCCAGAATAATAACTTTGAAATCAAGAGTGAAATGATCTCCATGGTACAAAACAACAAGTTTCACGGCTTGCCCTCAGAGGACCCCCTCGACAAGTTTGAAAGACTCTGCGCTCTTACTCGCATCAACGGAGTGAGCAAGGACACGCTTAAATTGCGGCTCTTTCCTTTCTCTTTTGGAGATAGAGCCCATCAATGGGAAAAGCACCTACCCACGGGCACCATTACCACTTGGCCAGAATGCAAATCTCTTTCTTCACAAAGATCTTTTCCAATTCGAGGATGGCCAAGTTGAGAAACAACATCTCCAACTTCGTACAACAAAGCACCGAGTCAGTTGCTGAAGCATGGGATCACTATATGTCTTACCAATTCTAATGCCCACACCATTGATTCTCGGAAGACACTATCCTCAGCAACTTCTACCGAGGAGTCCACCTGAGGATCCGTATGCTTCTTGATATCGCAAGCCACGATAGTTTTCTACAACAAGAGATTGAGGAGGGGAGAGCACTTATAGAGAACCTCGCTTTACCTGATGGAAAATATGGCAAGGAGTACGACCAAGCTGTACGTGGTGCCTTTGAATCTGATATATCCGCACGCAAGGAATTGAAGCAACTACACGAAAAGTTGGACAAGCTGCTTATGGTCCATACAAAGTAAGTGAATCTCGTAGAAGAGGAACATATACAAGAAGGAGAGGATAAACAAGTTAAAGAAATTTGCTTTGTCCAAAATGAAGGTGGATTCAAGCCTTGGATGAACTACAAACAAAACCCAAACTTGAGCTATAGAAGCGCAAATGTAGCGAACCCACAAGATCAAATCTATCCTCCAAAGCAAAGAGCATGGATTCCAAAGGAGCAATGGGAACAGAGTCTAAAACATGTCCCAACCGCCACACAACCATAGTTTACACAAGAAAATTCACCGAATGTAATGAACATGCTTCAACAAATACTCCAATGCCAAACGGCTCAACAAACGGATATCAATAAGAAGTTTGGAGAGGTACATAACCGAATTAACACCACTTACAATGATCTCAACTGCAAATTTGAGACGTTCAATGCAAGATTGAAATATGTGGAAAGCAATCAAGCTTCGTCATCAACAAAAATTAGCAGCCAAATTCCCGGGAAAGCTGTCCAAAATCCCAAGGAATACACAGCTCAATCTATCACTCTTTGCAGCAGAAAAGTGCTCCTACTAGTGGTTAAACATCAGGAACACGCCGACGACAGCATAATTCAAGAAGGGGGCAGAACAAATCAAGGAGACAGCCGAACTGAACAACTCGGGGATATACCTCGCAGGCTAGTGTCGCGAGAAGAGGTTGATGACAGTCTGATTACTGAAAAAATTGCCAATCCTACACAATTAAGGGAGATCCCTCACACGCCTGTGCTGTGAGGAGAAGAATCCGATAGTCCCAAGCAGAACACAAAGGAAAGAGTTGCACATGTGGTCGCTACCAAACCTAAAGCACCTTTCCCCTCAAGATTGAAGAAGAATCAAGCTAAGAAGCAAAGAGTTCTCTTCGATAAACAAATGAGTGGTATTGATCTAAAAATACCCATATTGGACGCTTTCGCTTTAGTTCCACAACATAAAAAGTTTTTGAAAGATACTCGAAAGGAGTAGGAGAAAGAATGCATGGCTATTAAAACTGAAACAGCTGGATCAATCTTGATACCAATTCTACTGCATCAAAGGAAAAGACTCATTGTGGAAAAGTTGGATGACACGGGGAGTTTTACACTTCCATGTGCTGTGTGTTATTTGACATTCATCAATTGTTTATGTGATCTTGGGGCATCTATTAGTCTCATTCCACTAATCATTGCTTAGAAATTGGGAAAGTCAAAGTTCAAGGACTGCAAGATATCGCTAGTCCTTGCGGACAGAACCACCAGACGACCAAGGGGACTACTCGAGGATGTTCCTGTGAACGTTGGTAATGTTCTTGTCTCAACGTATTTCGTGGTTTTGGAAATGGACGAAGAACGTACAGATCCGTTGCTACCGGGTAGACTGTTCTTGGCACTAGGTGGAGCGTTGATCGATGTAAGGAACAAGACTATAGAGTTGAAGGGTGGAGACGGTATTGGGATGATGTTTGACCTTAAAGAAGGGGCAAAGAAATCCACCATAAATGGTTAGTGTTTTGAAATCAAAGGAACCATCGAAGAAATGGTCGAGGAGGTCGCTGAGGGAGCTCTGGTTTCCCTCACAAACTCATACTAGACAAAGTGTGGAGAATCAAGCTTGTGACTCTAAACAAGCCCACTTGGGAGGGAATCCCATGTATATCCTTTACTTTTAAAACTCGTTATAATTTTGTTTACAATCGTTTTAGTTTTTATTTTGTTTTGGAGAACATTCCTTTTTATCTTTGTTATTATGGGTATTTGGAATGTCTATCTCATCTCAGTTTCAAATGGACCAAGAACATCATCATGGCAGCAATCTTGGTAAACAAGAGGGAATGATACCCCCAACAAGCCAAGAGCCAGCATGCCTCGCATATAATCCTCAAAGTCAAGGAGATGAGAAATGAAATGAATTTGGCAAAGAACTAGTATCCCTCAAGGCACAACGCCGAGGAAGGTGTGCGAGTAGTGTTCACGTTGCCTTGAACACCACTCATGAACCTACTTGTACAACCTGAGTATCCTTATATACAGTGTTCTAGCCAAATAAATCTCATTACGTTTGAAACACACCCATTATTCAGTGAATTCTTGAATTTGAGCTGAATCGTATTGATGCTTCATACTGATCTTGATATTATGGCTAATCGTTCATGTTTCTAGATATTGTCACAAGCAGGGAACTGATCAAGATTCAGAATAATCACTAGGCAGAACAACAAAAGAAGTTTAAGCTTGGTTTTTTCTGAATGAGTATTCAAGCCTCGGGTATAACTGCGAGTATTAGGTGCAAGGTATCAGGCTGTCGGTTACGAAGGAACAGTGGGTTATCTCGATTCCAGCTCCCCAAGTAGGGCCCACAAGCTAACAATATTAGCTAAAATCAAGGAACGGTCAAACCTTAGTCAGACAGATTGGATGGTTGAGATCACCCAAGATTTCAGAATTTGAAATCAAGGGCTGGGATTTGGTCTGCAGTGAGGACTGTCCACGAGGTGGCATCGAGAGCCGAGATTGTCTCCTCCTTCCTTATTTATCTCCGAAAAACCCTACAATGCTTCTCTTTGAATTGAAATCCTCTCACCACAATTCCTTATTCGCTATCAAGCTCTCTAAACGGAAACACTCTCTTCTTTTTGCACCAGAAACTTGATCGGAGAAGAAAGATCTCTAGTTCGAGGAATTATAGCGAGTTCAGCTCTCCGGATTAAGAAACCCTATTCTCCAAACCTCAACATGTCTTTAAGGGATAAGAGAAAAAGTAAGAAGATCCGCAGTAAATTAATGCAAGATGCACGGTGAAGTGGACGGAAAGAAACAGAGGTAAGATTAGAGGATTTGCCGTCGGTTAGGACAGAGAGAGATCATGAAACAAAGACTCACCGTTTTTTTGTCTAGTCAGATGGCAAGGACAAGATGGCTAATCCAAAAACAAAAGCTCCGGTAAAGAAGACGGCAAGGAAGTCGGTTGGTGAGCCGATGGATTGGAGATTTGTGCAGACTCAGCATGGAGAAGGGAGCTCTGCACAAGAAAAAAGGAAAGGAAAGCAGATTGCCTCGCCATTTACAAGCGAGGACAGTGATTTTGGCAGCATCGATTATGGTCTGACCTCGCCGATGGATGTTGAGTATGAGCGCGAGGAGAAAAGGACGACCAAATCTGCAACAGGAAAGAGAGAGAAGACAATCAGATACAGGGAAGACATTGAAGTGTTGAAACAGAGTGGTTACTCGAAAAAAAGGTGAGGACAGCCTACAAGGAGAGACAAACGGAGAAAAAGGAGAAAACTGCAAGGAACACCAATAATTTTTATCAATCGTACGAAGCCCTTAGGATGATGGGTATCAAGGGAACATACTTTCTGCACATCGAGCCCATGAATAGACTAAACATCACCAATGATGTAGATAGGATTTTCAAATCGCTGGGGATTATGGTCTCAATGTACAACATGGCAAGTTCTTACATCGAGAAAACATTGCAGTTTTTGGCAACCGTGGATCTTCGAGTATATTCAAACAAGGTGCCCAACTTGATGGAGAGTAATGGAGCCGGTTACATAATGTTCATGGTTTATAACAAGCTCTATACCATGATGTTTAAGAAAATGGATGTAGTCTTTGGCTTCCCGTCCGGAGACTCGGTGTACCCAGAAGTCGGATACGAGGAGACTGACGAGGTCTGGAACATGCTGTTATGTTGCAGGAAGTACGACTCATCAAGGAGCAAGGGGAACTGGATTAGGATCCCCGCCATCAACTACACAAGGAGAGCCATCACCAACGTGCTTTTCGCTAGACCCTTAACCTCGCCGCTCAACCTCAGAGAAATGCAGATGATGGTCAAGGTGATGAAAGAAATAGTGGGAACAACTCCAAGTGGCATGTAGATCGAAGGAGATAAAGGAAATTCTAGTATGTCGTTTGTCTTGGCTAAGCAATTTCTGACCTACTGCAAGTGGACAATGACACAAGCGAGAAGAGGAACCGGTAAAGCCAAGCACATATACATCGGTGGTGTGATAACTCAGATTTTGGAAGCATGCGAAGTACTGTTAAACACGGACAGCGGGAATTGGGTTGAACCTCAATTCATGGACCTGAAATACCTCAAAGGAGCAAGCCTCTTTGTTAAAGGCGAGATTGAAGGCCGAGCCTTATATAAATTCGACCACCCGGAGAGGGCTAACGCTAGAATCACGCCCCCTTTCCCTGAATACACCTCACTTGACACAAGAGAGAACATGACTTTCATTCCACCCCTTGCATCTCTCCTCGGTGAAGACTCGCAAGAACAACAAACCCAGCAAGCCGAAGAGGAAGTGAATGAAGAAGAGGTCGATCATGAGTCCCACCTATTTGAAGAGTTCCATGAGAAGAACCAAGGCACCTCAACCAAGGAAGCCGACAAACGCATTGGAAAGCTCCAAAAGTTGGGAAAATGGCTGCTTAAGAAGGTGAAGGGCTTTGCAAAAGAAAAGGAGGACTAGCACAGCGACCGATCAGAGTTCTGGTAGGCAATTGATGGGCTGCAATCATCGGTTAGCAGAATGGCATCACAGCCGCGCCCATATGTCTCGCCACCACCTGCGAGAAGGCACTCAACCTCAGCGGCCACCAACTCCGCGAAGCACGCCAAGAACAGCTGCAACGCCAATTAGTGGACAACATGTTGGTGTACAAGGGAAGAGGAAAGAAGAACCACATACGCCACAACAGTACTCAGGCCAGACCAGGACAGCCCTCCCAACTAGATCCCTCGCATGCATCCCTCGCCGATCACACCCGCGAGGATCACTTCGACAGACCACACCATATCGCACCATGCAAAAGATTAGCTTAATGAGGGTGTTCTGACGCTCACAGTTACATATTCAAGGAAACGAATGTCTCAACCTCTCACCTTTTCGACTTTTAGGTACCATACTCCAAAACCATTGTACATACAATTTCATTTTCTTTATTTTAGACTTTTGTTTATCTAGACAATTCTCTTAGACTTTTATGCACACAAGGGATTGTGTGATTTAATTTTGGGGGAGGGGTAGAGTACTCTCACATCGTTTTTTGTGTTCTTATTTTTCATTTTGCATGCATTCACTGAGGTTGTAAAAATCCATTTAGATTTTTCTTTGTTGTATTTTGGTGTTGCATTTCATAGCATCTAAGGCACAAAAAGAAAACCAAAAAAAATTGAAAAATCTTAAAAGTTAAATTCGAAAAAAAAAATGATCATGTAGTTGCATCCATTTAGCTTTGTCTTTAGGTTGCATTCACATATGATTCATGCATTTGTACTTGTTATGTGGGAATTATCTTCATGATGAGCAAACCTTGTTAAGATAGCTAATAACCATTGTGGATGCTCTTGATTGGTAATTGGCTGTTTTGGAAAGTTTTTGGGCGGACCATTCACCTTAGTGAACTTTGCTTGTGTTGTGTCTTGAAAAGGCCTTGTTTGATTCCTTCTAAAACTGAATTTGAATTGCCGATTTAGGGCCTAGAGATGCGTCAAACGTTTTCCTTCTTTGAGCTTAGCATGGTAAATAATTAATGGTAACTATTCTTCCAAATACAATTTATCCAATGATGCCCAAGGTGAGCAGGGATTTTGCATAAACCCGTACATTTTGTCTCTCATTGAAAAAATGGAGAGTAGAACATGAAGCAACCCTTTCATAGGTGTGGATCATGAAAAACAGAAATGAAGCAGACCCATGAACGGTTGTAGATTCAAATACCATGAGTTTGTGCCTAATGAATGAAAATAAGAAAAGATGATTGCGCGTAAATGAATCCAAACCATGGTAAGTTGAAGAAGTTGAATCACATGTTCTTTGATCTCTAGTCACTTTTGAGGACGACACCTAGAAGAAATAAGGAATTAGACTTGGACCTTTAGAGACAGACTTAGGTATTAGGATTCTATAGGTTGGATGCTATTATTGAGGATGATTACATTGCGGTTTCCAAAATGATGGAGCTCACATGTGGATTACGGCCCTAGCTTACACAAGTTACTCGTTGGATGAGATGTTCCCATTTTGTGTGCAGTTTTTCTATCTTAGGTCATTGCACTTGCTTGAGATCAAACAAGATCTAAGTTTGGGGGAGTTGATGTGTGTGATTTTTGATGTCTTTAGAGTCTTATTTTAGGTTGCTTTGCATTCATCTAGATAGATTTTCCTTGTACTTAGAACCGTTTAGGCTTGTTTTGCACTTTTGCACTTGCATTTGTAGTTTTGGAGTCCATTCAGGTAAAAAGAGTAGAAAATGAGCTAAAATGGAGCTAATGAGCATTGGATCAGCTATTGGAATGTCTAAGTGAGCAACAATCAAGAAGGATCGTGTACCCCTCGGTTCTCTGCCTGGAAGCCTGTATGCGAGGAATATCAGGAGCACCCCAACGAAGGCCACCTCAAGGACTTGCCTCAGTCCATCAATCGCGAGGAAAGACTGATGTAGAACAAAGACTTATCCCCTTCCACATCAAGGATCATACTCAGATCAACAACTCACACAAAAACCGCAAGGACAAAGAAATGAAGCCTTCCTCGTAGATCAAGCTCGCGCAAGAACTCCGAGAGAAGCTTCACACACCGCCTGGTTGACCGACTTAGGTCGGCTTGACCATTAGGGTTATGAGAGTGACCCTATAAATACCCCTCCAATGACTCTTATGTCATCATGTGATGTTTTAGCCGAAGAAACTCTATCTTTTATGCTATTTTCATTTTAAGCTTACTTTAAGGTTTGTTTACTCTTTAATGGTTAATTATGGAATAATTTATTGAATGATTGCTTGCTTTACTTCTTTATCCTTGCGTTTTAGCTTTTCTTCTTTGATTATGTCATCAGAATCTACCCCATTCCTCATCCCTCTCAAAATGAGGAGCGAGTAGATCCATCTGGATCTAAAAGATGAGAGAACAGAGGTGAAATCAATGATTCCCTCGCCTAGCTAGCCGATCAATAACGCCGATCTCTTCTAGTAAGGCCAAACTTAAGGCTTATCTCTTCCTGATCTGCTGAGATCTGAATCAGGTCATAACCAAAAGCTAGCACTAACAGAAATGAAAGCCCCAATCCTTATTAGAGATGGCTTGATCCACAGAAGAGAGATCTAGCATGAGGATCGGTCATTAGACAACTTAGGCTGAGCTTTATGCATCCGGTTCGGTGAGATTGTAGCGAGAGCCAAATGGATCAACCGGTCCAAATCAAGATCCTCTCTGCGAGAGCGGGCCAATCTAATTGATTTCCTAGCCTAGAGATCGCTCAAAAGAAATCCGGCGAGGGGGATCGCCGAGTTCATCGCCGATCAACCTCCCAATCCTTTTGATCCTTTTTTCTCATTTGCTTGAACTCTAAATTCGAATAGCACTTTATTTTATAGTTATTTCTCTGTTTTACTGTTCAATGTTCAGCTTTAATTTATTCCTTTTGCCTATTTTGTCCTTTATGCTAGTTTGTTAGCTTAGTTTGCTTAAGATCTATCATTGTGACAGAATGTTTGGATTAGCTTGAACTAGGAAGTGGTCATAGGTAGATTGCTAGTAAGCCATTCCGAGTATTGGTTCGACATTCCCTTAACTTACCTAACTCAATGATTTGATAGAAAGAAACTGTAAAAAATCCTTCTATATGCCGTTAACGGGCTAAATGATCAACATGGTTCTCTGCCCTTAACGAATTCACTAGCATATTTTCAATATATACTTCCATGGTTTTCCCGAGTTGATCGGCAAACATTTTGTTAACGAGGCGCTGCTAAGTAGCTCCAGCATTCTTCAGCCCGAATGGTATTACTTTGTTACAAAAAGTGCCTCGCTCTGTGATGAACAACATCTTTTCCATATCGTCAGGATGCATTTGGATTTGGTTGAATCCCGAGAAATCATCCATGAATGAGAGAAGTTCGATTCTGGTTGTTGCTTCGACAATTCGGTTGATATTTGGTAGTGGGTAGCTGTCCTTTGGACACGCTTTGTTGAGATCGGTGAAGTCGATGCATTGCCACTTTCCATTCTTTTTGGGAACGACTACCAGATTGGCTAGCTATTCAGGATATTGAACTTTGGTGATCGACCTGATTTCAATTATCTTCTTTACTTCTTCTGCTTTATCGGCTTATACGTCAGATCGACGTTTAGCCTATGGCTTGTGTTTTCCGAATTGATTCCATGCATATCGCTTGGTTTCCATGCGAATGTTGCCATGTTCTCTTTGAGGAGAGATATCAGCTTTCCTTGATGGATTTGCTTAGATCGATACCGATACTTACGTACTTTGTTAGATCAGGTAAATCGATGTTGACAACCTCGACAGTTGATTGGTTGAGCTTCTCAGGAATAAGTGGTTTGGTCAGTGCCCTGCTTCCTATTGATGTCGTGATCATGCATGATTTGTTTTTTAACTTCAATTCGGCAATGAAGCAAATTCTGGCCATTTTCTGGTCGCCTTTGAGTGTGTAGATTTCTTTGTTTGTCGGGATCTTAACGCATTAATGATAGCTTGAGGGCACAACTTTCATTGCGTGTATCTAAGGTGTTCCTAGGATCTCGTTGTAGATTAGTGGTTTATCTACAATAAGTAGTTTGATCCATCTTGTAAGCCCATCAACTCGGATTGCTAATTTCACCGTTCCAATCGCGTTGATTATGCTTCCATCAAACAAAGTCAAGGTTCTGTCCACGAGCTTAAGCTAGACATCCGGTAGTGCCATCCTATCGAGAGTCTCTTTGAATATAAGATCCACCAAACTTCCAATATCGATGAGAATTCGTGAAACATCAGAATCATCAACTCGGAGTTTGACAACAATGGTGTCATTCTGTGGGAAGATAACTCCATTAAAGCCTTCTGTGGTGAAAGTGATCACCGAATCTACAACGTGCATACATTCTTGTGGGTTCCTGGTTGTCTGAGGCGACTACCTTTCGCTCATATTTCTTGATTGAGCGAATAATATCATCGTAAAACTGTAATTTGCCCATGATTACATTGACGACAACTCGTGGATAGCCAGATCCATCGTTATCTCCTTCCGGCTTTTGCCGCTTTGCTAATTTTGAAGTGCCATCCTTCGGGCTTGTCGACTTGAAAGTAGCTTCTCATTGCTCAGCTTTTTTCTGCTTCTGTGCTTTATACTTATGGGTTTCTTCTTCTGAGACCTCTAATTCTCGTTTGCTGAATTTCTCAGCAAGGAATTCTTGCAGTTGTTTACATTTTTTTAATCGAATGACCTACTTTCTTTTGGAACCCAGAGTACTCATTCCGGTTATAGGTGTTATTGAATGATTTGTTGCTGGGGCAATTATTCTCCCCGACTTGGAAAGAGGTTCCCGAGTTTGCGTTGCCTCTATTATGCTGTCTAGACTCGTAGTGCATTTCTTTCTGCTCTTTGGCCACCGAATTCTGTTGCACGCTTTGATTTTGTGAGAGGATTTGTTTTTCCTCTACATATTCTGCGTGTCTCGTGCTCTACATAAGGCGTCAGAGATCGTATTGTGCCTATTAATGAAAATGTCCCATTTAAACACCTCATCGGCCACCATTCTAGTTCGGAGGGCTTCGATAGCCATGTTGTCACTGACTTTGGCTTTGGCCAGTATGTTTTTGAAGCGTCTGAGATACGACTTCAAGGGTTCATCAAAACCTTGCCTCAAAGATCTCATTTTGGCGGTTGAGTTGTCCTGATTGACGAACAAATCATATTACTTCATAAAAAACTCGTTGAGTTGATTGAAGCTCCCGATTTATCCGGCAGGAAGCTTGGTGAACCATACTAAGGCGTCCCCGATTAAGTTTTCTTCAAAGTGCTAGTAGTAGGCTGCATCTTTGTTGTCTACGGTGTAGTTGGTACCATTCATCATGACGTTGAATGCGCTCATAAACTCTACGGGATCCGAGTTTCCATTATAAGAGGGGCATCGAAGCCGCAACCCTTTGTTTACCGAGAGTCTTCGTAGTCACGATGCGAATTGTGAGTTTTGCGCCTGAGCTAGGATCCTTCTATCTCGAATGCCGAGCTGGTAGCTTGATAGAATTTAGACTTAATGTCGTCCATCATCTTTAGTACAGTAGCAGCGTCCAATGTCACCTGGGTATGCTGTCTTTATGTGTTCGGTACGGCAGAGTGATCATGTACCAAGTTGGTTACTGGTTGTGGACTTGGTAAATCTCGGAATAGTGTTCTCTGAACATTGGCCAATGCCTCAGCGCATGGTCTGCCGACTTGAGTAGTTGGGAGACTACTTTCATTCAAGCGAGATTCGAGCCGATCGAACCTCTCAGTGTTTCTTTGATCAAAAGCTTCCTGTTGTGCGATTAGGTTACGCACTAAAGTCCCGAGTATCGGTGACCCCGGTGGAAGATCTTCATCCTCCCGAGTTTCATGTCGACTCTCTTTCTGAGTCTGAGTTGTATCCATGGTTGATCCATCCACTAGATCGGTGTTCCTGAGGGAGAGGTTCCCTCTTCTTGTGAGCTGAGGTAAGTTCTTCTTCCACCATGTTCTTAATCTCAGAATTTCCTCCTACCTTTGTGAAGATGTCCTTCGATATCTTCCCCACAGACGACGCCAACTTGGAACCGGTTTCAGTACAACAAGTACTAAAATTGGTGGTTCCTGATTAATAGAGTAGGGAAGAATGGACAAGGACACTTGTGGATTTGAAAGGGAGTAATAGCTTAGTTAACTGAATAATAAGACAGGTGAAGGGCAAATTGGTGTTCTTAATAAACCTTTTTTAGTCCAAAAGAGGATCTTCCTTGCGGAATAATTGTGTCTCTATTTATAGTTTATAGAGGCAGTATACATGTGTAGAAAATAAAAGGAAGATTTACAAATATTGTTGATAAGATTGAATCTGGTAAGATCCATGCTAGATTTGTTGAAGTTTTCCATGTCGGAACAAGAAAAATTTTGTTTATTGTATGTTGATGTGTCATCCGACTTCCCTTCAGGTTCGTGGAACCTTCCAAAAATATATATTTTTCCGGGTCGAATCTTTTATCCGAGTTGAAGACTTAGTGCTTGCAACTGGGTGATTTTTTTATATTCGATCCGTTGTTTTCGGTGGACCAAAGTAGAATCTCATATCCACCTCTAATATATGTGTTGTGTGATAATATAAAATTTTATTTACAATTATTAAAGACAGATGTTCTTCTATAGATATTTTTAATAAGTCATTATATATTGAGTTACTTTCAAAAATAACCCAATGGCAAAACTAACCCACCAATTTCTCTCTCCTAAACTCATTTTAAAATACCCTTATTTCTTTATATATTTTCGGAAACGCCATTAACTTTTAGATTTTTTTTTTTTTTTAATTTTAAACCAACTTAAAATTACCAAAACAGACATCTAACCTCAACTATTTNCCATCTTCTTCAATGCAACCAACCACTATTACCAACCAAATCAAACCTCTTAGTGCTTATGAATCTACCTATTTTCAGTTTTAATTGCTTGTAAACAATCTTCAACCACATTATCTCTTATTCTCTCTTCATTTCTATCCATAAATCTCTCAAATTTTCATTCTTTCATTTCTTCAACATTATATTTCGACATTATCTCTCTCCAACAATCCTTAAATGTGCATATCAACATTTTAGGCATCTAAGTAAGGTATATATAACTTCAACTAAAATGTGTGAAATTT
>OVBA01004512.1:0-23255 GCA_900406435.1 Lepidium aucheri | reverse complement strand
ATATAAAAGATAAAAACTATAAAGCAAAAAGATAAGTCGATGTTTGGTAAAGTGAGGATGGAAATGATAGATTTGAATTCAATAGATAACAATTTTTGCAGAATTCATAGAATAAAATGGGAATGGATGTAGCAGTGGAGAGAACAATATGAAGTATTGGGATGTGAGCGAATAATAAGAGAGTAAAAGGAAAGGAAATGGCACGGGTGATGAGTCAGAGAGATTCAGCTGGTGAGGGAGAGACAATAAGAGCTGACACAATAATAAAGAAGAAGATTCACGCGGTGAACTCTCTTGTCTGTCTGGTGGACTCCCACACGTGACCTGGCACGTGAACCATTCTCCATGGCCCATTAGCACGTGCGACCTCCCACACGCGTACGGCATTTCCTTTCTACTTTCACAGAGAGATGAGATCATTATGGACCACTCTACCCTTATAGGCCTTGGTCCACGTGTCTCCTCTAAAGACGATACCACATTACTCTTCATGTTGTAATTACTGCATTTGTCGTCCCGTCTTTTTTCATTCAACTATAACTACACCGATCATCATATCATGTAGAGGCTGACAAAGTATTATGTTATATCGTTTTCATTCTTTTATATCCACTTACTTATTATGTACCCATTTTTTAATTTTGTTACTCTTAAAAAGAAAATTCTCATCTGAACGATTGTATCACGGATTTGAAGTTTTGGTGTCGTAAATCACCACTTTTATACCTGACTTGTCATAATAAGAGCTTTGTGATCAATATTTTACAACGATTAAAATGGCTAATCGTAACACAAATTCAGTGGTTTACCAACATTATTGCTTTAAGCAAACATTCTTAAGCACATTTTTAGTCCACCACCTTTTCCAAGTACTAAACATTTGAAAGACCCCTTATTACAATCAATATTTATTAGTTGTTGAATTTCAACCCAAAGATCAAGTTGTTGCAAGTAACCAAATATAATTCAAGGACAATCTCTAGAAACAGAAATTTCAGATGTACAGTGTCTGCTGCATTTATTTAGCATCCAACCGCTGTATGTCTACAAGTTGGTACAGGTCTCCGCGCCGCTGCTTAGTCAACGGAAGACTCGTCCTGATATGGTATAAGCCGCGATTATGCCATCAACAACCATAATTAATCAAAATCACACAATTTTGGGTGTTATTTTGATTACCTTCGTTGTTCAATGATTGAGTAATCAATCTCTGCTATGATGATATCCTCCTCATGTTCAGTTGTTGCTAGTACTTCTCCAAACTGTCAGATCATTTTTACAACTCCTGTTCAGTGTTCAACTAAAGCTTCATTATCATTCAAGTAACAAGGAGAAATGTTTAATGCTCACAGGCCCGACAAGTGTAGAGTGGCCCCAAGCAGTGTAGCTAGATTCTGGATCTCTGGCAGGTGAACATGTCGCTACATATAACTGGAGAAAGTAGTATACATAGTTCTATAACTGCTCCATGAATTTGATAAGATGTGATACAGTAGAATGCATAAGAAAATACTTGTATCGATAACTCAACGAGAATTGCAGGTTTTCTATTTAATTCATCAAGATATCTCTCAAAACTTGTATATATCTCTGGCTATTGGCACAAGTATCTAAATTGGTTCATCTACCTGACTATCCGTAGCCCTGAAACGGAACAAAATAGATCGAGTGAGCATTGTGATTTACCCATGAGTAACTAAGCTAACCATGTTTCTTAAAGTAACAGACTGTGAATTGTACCTTGCTCTTTGTAGTAACTCCCAGTGCAATGGTCCAGTTGTCATGTTAAAGGCTCCTGGGTAGCACAGCAAATGAGCCCCTGTGATTAATAGAGTAAACATGTAGACGCGGAAGTTCATTAGAACGCCAATGGCTCTGAAAGCAGAGAGGAAGCAATTGGTACGTTTGGTTTCAACATTTAATATAACTACTCACCTCTTGCCGCATATATCATAGCTAACTCCTGGAACCGGATATCATAACAGATGCCTATTCCGATACGTCCTACATCTGCAACAACCAACAAAACTGTTATTTTCAAGAGCTGCAACGCGTTAGAGATTTCTCTTAAGTATTAATATTCCCGATGAGCAATTTCTTTTCTCCATTATCATTTGTAAGAACTAGGCCAGCATGAAAATGAATCATTTCACCTTTGAGCTAAGAGGATCTTAATCTAATTGAAAGTTTTCAAAATCCAATACGATAAGCCAACTAAATTTTAGATAGTAGAACAATAAGTTTATGTAATGTACATGATCATTTATTCATAACCTGGCAAAGATATTTAGTAAAGTCAGATGAAACCTGTGTCAACAACTGTTGGTGTATCTCCAGCACTAAGAGTTTTTGATTCCATGAAAGTAATCTTCCCGGGAATGTCAATGTCAAATAGATGTATCTGCAATCACAAGTCCAGAGAAAATTAAGTACAAAAAGTCAAGAACAAGATGCTCTGAGAACAGATAATAGAAATATGTATGCTCAAGGCCATCTCGCCACATATTTAGCCCTTGGAATCCTGCAATAAGAACTCGAGCGAAAACACAAGTAATACTGATTAAGTGCATTCGATCCCGAGAAGTGATGACAATATCTACAAATCCCACAACCTTGGTCGCGGTATGGCCTTTCGAAGTAAGACTAGCATCCTTTAATTCCTAAAGCAGAGAAAAATTCTATGTAAGGTAGAGATGAATTTTGATCTTGAGAAAAATCTAACCTTGCGATGCTTAGCTTTCAGCTCTCCATCGGAGCCAAAGACACAGCAAGTGTTATATATACGATCCCCAACTCTTTCCGGTATAGAGCCACCAACGATTGTAATCTTAAGACGTTTAGAAACTTCAGAAAGCATTGCGGTTGAAGGAGAAGCATCACCACCTGCATCTATGTCTTCCGCAAAAACTGGGAAACTATCATTGGAGTAGGGAGTGTTCCAAATTTCCTGAAACAAATCCATTTTTCAGTGTTTTCAAACTTCCTTGAGATGAGATCACTGGCTCATACTTCTTGCAAGTTGTAGACAATTGATCATGAGAAGAATAAAGAATATAACTCACAAAGGCCATGATCAAGAGTCAGCTATATTACAGTGAAAGAGAAAACCATTTTATGAGGCACAAAATAATCAAAATCACGAATAACGAAAAATTTCAAAATCTACTAAAGTCAAAGTAATGTGAATAACGCAGGTTTGAGTGAATTAAGAGAGAGAAGAGAACGCACAGGTAAGAGAACAAGCTTAGCTCCCTTAGAAGCAGCTTCTTCGATGGCTTTCTTCGCGTGAGAGATATTCCTCTGTTTGTCAGCCGTCACAGATAGCTGACATAATCCAATGTTGAACTACAATATACCCACCCAGGAAACGAAGATCAATCAATCAAATTACATAATTGATAAGAAAACAAAAAATCGAAAGGAGAGCTAACTTTAGTCAACGGAGGCGCAGGGAGGGGAAGAGCAGCAGGAACTCTGGCTTGTTCGGGTTTGAAAGAGGAAGCCATGGAGGAAGAGATAAATCTTAGAGCTGAGATTGAAGACGATGGAAGTTTACGGGAGTGATTAATGATCGATCGGAGAGATAATTCTTGGAGAAAAACGGATTTGTGGAAGATAAAACCAGAAAGAGGATTAGGGTTCAAAAGATTCTTCGAATTGAGGAGTGAAGATGAAAATGCTAACTTCATTTCAGTTGTCCGATGAACAGATAGATTCTTAAAACGTGTTTTCAATACAAGCATCCAAAGGCGTGGTACTGTCCGGTTCACCGTCCATACCGCTTCAATCGTATCTTGAATTTCACGTTTGTGACTCCTGTCCACATCTGCGTTTGGGTTAAACTGCGATTGATGATTTTTTATACAAAAACATTCAATCGAAAAAGAAAACGGGCCTTGATACTTGTATATTCAAAGCCCACAAAAATGACAAAATCAGATAACCTAAATATGGGCCCAATTTAATCAATAACCGAAGTACATACAATCAAGACGTTTCTCGAACAATACGGAAGCGCTTCAAAAAGCGAGCGAGACGGTTCGCTTTAACTCTCTCTACATATCTCTAGAAATCTCCATCTTCACTTTATATAAGATTTACACAATTATCTCTCAAAATATCAAAGCAAAACCAAAAAGCCAAGTATCAAAGAAGTAGAAGAAACAAATCAACAACAACAATTGATAATGGATTTGGGAAGGTTTCCGATAATCTCCATCCTCGAAGACGTGCTTGAAGTCCCGGAAGATCACAATGACAAGAGCCGTAACAATCCATCAAGAGCTTACATGCGAGATGCAAAGGCAATGGCAGCTACACCAGCTGACGTCATCGAGCAACCAAACGCGTACGCTTTTGTGGTGGACATGCCCGGAATCAAGGGAGACGAGATCAAAGTTCAGATTGAGAACGAGAACGTGCTTGTAGTGAGCGGCGAGAGAAAGAGAGAAAGCAAAGAGAATGATGGCGTCAAGTATGTGAGAATGGAGAGGAGAATGGGGAAGTTTATGAGGAAGTTTCAGTTACCTGAAAATGCAGATTTGGAGAAGATCACTGCTGTTTGTCATGATGGTGTATTGAAGGTGACTGTTCAGAAACTTCCTCCTCCTGAGCCCAAGAAACCAAAGACTATTCAAGTTCAAGTTGCTTGAGCTTGGGATCGTGTTTTGTGTTTGGATTTTCGGGTTTTAATGTAATCGGAATGTGTGAGAGACTATGTGCTCTGTTCTAAAATGAAATAAAAGTTTGTCTCAACAAAGTTAACATATGTTTTTATGTAATGTTTGACGAAGAACAGTCAAATGATGTAATTGTTTGGTTGAATTTGTTTTCGTTTTGAGTTTCGATAACGACATTTGTTCACTGCAACACCAATACAAATGGGTTATACTACTTCAAGCTACAGCAGATTGGATCTCTATTCAATCAAAAAAAGTAATCAATTTTGTTTGTTGTTAACCAAATGTATGATGGGCTTAAAGTATGATGCGCTTTTATACATAAATGTGATGGGCTTCGATAAATTTTTCGGACCAGAGAGATAAGATAAAAGTGTCTTATCACTGTCATTATAAGATTGAAAGTCGATGCCGTGAGGGGCATTGTTGAATACTTGAATGTATTAAGTATTCCACGTTTCCAACTAGTTTGTATATCATCCTACCATTGAACTGATTCAATTCGGGGCATGATTTCAGTTCCCTAAATAAAGAAATTGTTATTTTCTGGGTATAAAAATCTTAAAAGAGTTACGAATTAATCCATGATCATATCTCGTATTTAGTGTTTATCCCATGCGTTTTATATGCACATATTGATGAGCAAAAGCAAGAAACTGATATGGGGATTGTTGGTACATGGTCCATTTTCACCTCCGTTCTGCTTAGATTCAGTTACAGCCCGCAACTCGAAGAGAGCAATTCGGCCCATAACCAAGGAACTGCATATCCCGAATAAATATGGAAGTTAGAGCTACGAAGAATAAGTCTCCGAGTTCCGAGAATTGCGTCGGAAGAAGAGGAGCTGGGTGGCCGAAGTCAAATTAAGAAAAGAGCGGAGAAAAAGTGGAAAGCAGTTGAAACCTAGGTCTATAAATAGAGAGCTAGAATAAGGGAAAGCCGAAGTAATGGTAATCTGAGAGAGACGATAGTCGAAAATCTTGTATTCCAAAAGATCAATATAATTGTTCATTTTTCTCTAGTTTTGTTTTTATTTTTGTTCTACTTAAATCTATATCTGCTTTAGCCCTTAAATTAAAACCTATCTCTAGCATCAACAAATTGGCGCCTACCGTGGGGCGGAAGCGTAGATCCGAGAGAATCCGAGCTAGTAGAAGGATGGAACAATCGCAGATAATTGAGCGGACGAATAATGATAATGAAGAGATATCCACATCGCATATTCAACCGCCGTTAAACTCCGAATTGCCTTCTAGGCTCTAAACGATTTAAAGCAATTAATGGCCGACTTTGTCGAGCAAAACAATCAGCGGACTGCACAGATCCTAGCGAGATTAGATCATCAGGAGCAGCGTTTCAATGAATTACAAGCGTCGATTCCGCAGTTACCGCCTAACCTCGGAAATCAAGTCCAGGGGAATATAGCTGTGAACGTTAATCAACATAATGAAAACAATAATCAAACGAATGTGGATGAAATTTCACCTCCCTTGAATGTTCACGCAGAGAATAGCGATTTATTCGAAAGGGAAATACAGGAGATGCGCGCAATGATCGCAAATCAACAAACTGAGCATGCTCAGATGAGATCGTAGATCCATCGCGCAACAACCGTAGAGCCTGATATCCAATGCGTAATAGAATTAACGCGACAGACACCGTTTACAAATTGAATAATGAGCATAATTGTTAGAGACATCGGAAAGGTTAAAGTCCCAACGTTCGAAGGAAACGCAGACCCAGTCACTTATTTAAAGATATTCCGCCTGGCGGCGATGAAAGTGCATTTTAATAACGAAGAGCGAGATGTTGGTTTGTGTCTGCTATTCTTCGAGAACCTCGCTGGATCAGCTCTTGACTAGTTCTCATCTCTAAAACCAAATACGATAGATAATTTCGAGCAATTGGCTGAAGGGTTCCTTAAGCACTTTTCAATGTTTATCCAGAAAAAGGACCTCAACAGATAATCTGTTTGCAATAGTACAACAACGTAACGAGCCATTGGGGGATTATCTGAGCCGCTTCAAAGAAGAAAGAGCTTTAAGCGTGAATATAACCGACAAAGTAGCCATTTGCGCATTAAAAATGGGCCTATGGCCAAAATCGAGCTTCCGAGCTGAAATGTTCCTACGACCTTTTGATAGCATAGATTATGCTCTTCACCGAGCTACTAATTTTATCGAATTTAGAAGAAACGAATAGATTGGAGCTCGATAAGAAAGGTAGATAAGAAGAAGGTCACGAGGATCATCAACGAAACAACAAAAAGTCATTTAGAGAAACCGGCGAAGGTCAAGGAAAGCACGCGTATGCAGTCGGAGGCTCGTACAAAAGAGATAAATGGAAATATGATCCATCAAAGTTCTGTGATTATCACCAGGCTAAAGGGCATTCCATGGACGACTGTACAATAGTCCAGCGTTTGAAGAGGAATAATCAATGAAAAGATGGAATGCGAAAACAGAGATCTGAGTCCAGAGACGACCATGATTGACCTAAGAGAAGGCAAGGAAATAGCATTGAGCAACGTGAGTATCAAGAAGTAGAAATCAAAAATCAGAAACAGCAAGCTAAACGAATCGACTTTATTATGGGCGGATCCTATCTCGTCTCGAATTCTATAAATTCAATTAAATCCCATCTACACAAAGTAAAAACAAACTCTCAGCTCGGATCGAGCTCGATCTGCCAGGACGCTGTGATCACCTTTAGTGAAAGCGAGACCTTACACCTCGATAAACCACACGACAATGCAATTGTGATCGCCCTAGAAGTTGCATGCTTCGAGCTCTCACGAATAATGATTGATACCGGAAGCTCGGTAGATTTGCTCTTCTACGACGCTTATAAGCGAATGAATTTTGAAGATTCAGAAATGAATAGAGATAAAAATCCACTTACTAGCTTCGACGGAACTACAAGTCTCTCGTTAGGAACCATTACGTTGCCCGTAGTCACTCATGAAATCCGTAAGGTCGTAAAGTTTGTGGTCCTAGACAAACCAGCTCATTTTAACGCTATTCTTGGACAACCTTAGTTGTACAGCATGAAGGCTGTAGCCTTGACTTATCACCAATGTGTAAAATTTCCAATTAATAATGGAGTTGGGGTCATCCGAGCAAGCCAATCTGCATCAAGAGGCTGCTACAGAACAACATTCGAAAAGCTGCGAAATGAAACCTTATAGCAATTAGAGAAGAAAAATGTCAATGCTACAGCCAAACCCATATTATCATCTCTAGAAAGCGTAGCAATTGACACGCCGTTCCCTGACCGAAAAGTGAAAATCGGGGTAGATTTGAAGTCAAATATTAAAACTGAGCTAATTGCTTTCTTGAAAGAAAACAAAAAAATGTTTGCGTGGGAACCAGCTGATATGACAAGAATAAGTATCAAAGTCACCTCGCATGAGCTAAAAGTTGATTCAAAGTACAAACCAGTCAAACAAAAATGAAGAAAGCTAGGCCCATAAAAAGCAGTTGTAGTTAAAGAAGAAGTGCAGCAATTGCTAAAAATGGGGTCAATTAAAGAAGTAAAATATCCCGACTGGCTGACTAATCTAGTAGTAGTAAAAAAGAAACTGACAATTGGAGAATGTGTGTAGACTTCACAGATTTAAATGAGGCTTGCCGAAGGGACAGTTATCTCCTACCTCATATAGATCGAATTGTGGAAGCAACCGCAAGGCATAAACTGATGTTGTTTATGGACGCCTTCTCGGAGTACAACCAAATATTTATGCACCCCGATGACCAAGAAAAAACTTCCTTCATAACGGACCAAGGAATATATTGTTACAAAGTAATACCTTTCAGACTCAAAAATGCGGGAGCAATTTATCAGCGATTGGTAAACAAAATGTTCGCTGAACAAATAGGAAAGACCATGGAAGTTTACATCGACGACATGCTCGTAAAAAGCATGGTCTCAAATGACCACGTCAAGCAGCTCTGAAGTTGTTTCAAAACCTTAAACCAATATAATATGAAGTTTAACCCGTCGAAGTGCTCCTTCGAGGTCACTTCGGGAGAACTCCTCGGATACCTTGTCACAGAAAGAGGTATCAAAGCAAATCCAAAGCAAATAAACGCTCTACTAAGCCTTACCGCACCGAAAATATCAAAAGATGTTCAGTGTTTATCTGGAAGAATCGCGGCACTAAATAGATTTATCTCAAGATCAACCTATAAGTGTCTGCCTTTCTACAAATTGCTAAAAGGAAAGCAAGTAGGGGGAAAGTTACAGTTCGAATGGAGCGAAGAATGCTAGAGCGCCCTGTGCGAGCTAAAAAGATATCTTGCCAAACCACCCATCCTGGCGAAGCCAATGACCGGAGAACCGCTGTATCTCTACATTGCGGTCTCAGATTCGGCTGTCAGCGGTGTGATCGCCCGAGCTGACAGAAATGAGCAAAAACCAATTTACTATGTAAGCGCGATGCTTGTCGGAGCAGAAGTAAGATACCCAATCGAAGAGAAGTTAGAACTAGCAGTCATCACTTCAGCAAGGAAACTCCGACCTTACTTCCAGTCACATCCGATAGTAGTAAAGACCTCTCAACCCCTTAGAACGATCCTGCACAACCCCAGCAAGTCAGGAAGACTAGTAAAATGGGCTATCGAACTTAGTGAATACGAGATTGAGTATCGAATTCGGACAAGTATAAAATCTCAAGTTTTGGCTGACTTCGTCGTGGAACTAGCTCGAAACAGCAAAGTCTGGCTAGCCCCAAGCAAAAGATGGGAATTGCACGTCGATGGAGTATCGTCGAAGTAAGGAGCGGGAATCGGTATACGATTGGTACCCCCAACCAGTGAAGTTATTGAGCAATCCTTTCGGCTATGCATTGACGCATCGAACAACGTCACAGAGTACAAGGTGTTAATAGCCGGTTTAAGATTGGCCGTGAGCTTCGGGATAAAGGAACTAACAGCTCACACGAACTCACAGCTTATCTCGAGTCAGGTAAAAGGAGAGTACGAAGCAAAAAATGAAAGAATAAACGCATACAAAGAGCTCGTAAACGAAGTAATCAAACACTTCAATACCTTTGAGCTCAATAAAATTCCAAGAGGAGACAATACTGCGGCCGACGCCCTTGCAGCATTATCCGCGACTTTCGATCTAGAAACCAAAAGAATAATACCCATCGAGCACATTAAAAGACCAAGCATCAATCAAAAAACAATAATGGTAATCGATCGCACTTCAAATGATGGAGACGGTGTGGTCGATGGAAGCGATCTTATTTCCATCAAGGAAGATTGGCGTGACCCAATTCAATGCTATATACGAGCTAGAGAGCTGCCCCCAGATAAGTGGGAAGCTCAGAAGGTGAAATTACAAAGCGCAAGATATACAATAATAAGTAATCAACTCTATAAGAGGAGCATATCCGGCCCCTATTTGAGATGTGTGAGCAAGGAAGAAGCAGTTGAAGTCCTAAGCCAAATGCATGAAGGAAGCTGCGGCAATCACGCGGCAGGACGAGCCTTGGCAATTCGAGTCAAGAGACAAGGATACTTCTGGCCAACGATAGTCTCTGACTGCGAGAGGCACTCTCAGAAGTGCCAGAAATGCCAAAGGCATGCACCGATGATTAATCAACCAGCCGAGGTCTTTAGCTCGACGACAATCCCGTATCCGTTCATGAGATGGTCAATGGACGTGGTAGGACCGTTAGAACCATCCGGACTGCGGCAAGTCCGTTTCCTTCTCGTACTAACTTACAATTTCTCCAAATTGGTAGAAACAGAAGTATATACGAGCATAACCGGAACCCAAGTGTCAGAATTCTTATGGAAGAACATAGTGTGCCGTCACGGACTCCCAAGTGAGATAATAACTGACAATGGGACGAACTTTACTTTGAAACCCGTCAAAGAATTTTGTGAGAAATGGAAGATAAAACTGTCGACTTCGACCCCGCGTTACCCACAGGGGAATGGTCAGGCCGAGGTAACGAACAAAACAATTTTAAGTATACTCAAAAAGCGCCTCGAGTCAAAGAAGTTGATCTAGTACGCTTAGCTCGATGGTGTGCTCTGGGCATACCGGACATCACCAAGGCGAGCCACGGGAAAACCCCATTTTCATTACTATACGGAGTAGAGGTCATGGTGCCAGCCAAAACTTCGGTCCCGAGTTGGAGAAGGACTAAAGCCCCAGAAGCAGAACACAAAAATAGCGAGATGCTCGAACACATAGTGGACTTAATTGAAGAAAACAAAGATCAAGCTAACGTAAGAATGCAAAATTACAAGAACGTCATCTCAAGGTTCTATAATTCAAAAGTAAACTCGCGAGCTTAATGCTGGAAAGCTGGGAGCTACGTGGGAAGGTCCATACCAAGTGCAGAAAGAAGTTCGACCGGGGGTGTATAAGATAAAAAACATCAACTCAGGGAAAACGGAAGCAAGGCCTTGGAACATCATGAGTCTAAAAAAGTTCTATTTATAGAGGGAAAAGTCGAAAATGAACGAAAACATAAAAAGGAATTACATAAGGCTTGATCCCCTTCTTTAGGGGTACGTAGGCAGCTTGCAAGTAAAAGTACAGTCCAAAAAAAAGAAAAAAAAAGTATGACAAATATCAAACTTTAAAAATTTGTTAACTACCAAAAAGACATAGCATTAAAACATGAAAAGTTTAAAATACAAGAATGTTAAAATAAGAGTCTCGATTCAAAAGAAATAGAATTACGAAATCCCTAGACTATTTCTTCATGATACTCATAATATGAAATTTCTTCATACTCAGCTTCGCCTTCGGCACGAAGCTCATTAATCTCTGCCATCTCTTTCTCTAAATCCAGCGTGTTGCTTCGAACCCTGGTCAAAAGAGCAAGGTTGGCGATGCCTTCACGGACTTTCAGTTCGCCAGATGTTGCTTTGCTTTTCCTTTTCCATTTGTTGGCAAAAGAGACCTTAGCCTGACGGAGGGAAGCGACAGCAGAGTCTCTTTGAGCCTTAACGCCATTATGCTCAGAATCCAGGTTCTGGTTGACCAAGGTAGTAGAATCTAGCTGCTTACAGAGCTCCTCATTCTTCAAAACCTCATCTTCAAGTTTCCGAGCTATATCACGACTCTCGAGCTCAAAGCTTTCAGCCTTGGATTTTTCTGCAAGATACA
This sequence comes from Lepidium aucheri, assembly GCA_900406435.1. Taxonomy (NCBI): domain Eukaryota; kingdom Viridiplantae; phylum Streptophyta; class Magnoliopsida; order Brassicales; family Brassicaceae; genus Lepidium; species Lepidium aucheri. The sequence goes on along the minus strand of OVBA01004512.1, from coordinate 11,445 downwards.
ACTCCTCAAAGTGTTTAAGCTCCTTTTCTTCCTTGCGTAGAGCCTCTCCCTTGGCAAAAGATTGAGCGTAGGATTCATCCCGTTCTATTTTGGCATTCCTCATTTCTTCTTCGTGAAGAGTTGTAGTCTCTTCAAGACAGGTCATGAGTCGGCACATAGCTCGGCCGCCCATTCACGCGTACGTGTCTCCATGGCGTCTATGTATTTGTTACTCATGTACACACTCTAAAAGAGGATTGATAACAGGAAATGAGAAGCAGATGAATGTTAAACCTCAGTCACCAAATAGGAAAAGTTAGAAAAATGTTAGAGCAAAAAAAAAAAAGTACCTTGACGTCAACATCAGCCATCTCCTTGTACTATGCGCCAAAGATCATAGCCACGACTGGAGGAATAACCATCTATGGGGATCTAAATTTGGGCAGAACCTCGTGCGAATCCTACTTTTTTCCTGAACGACCACCAGATCGAATACCTGCCGAAGTGCCTGGAGCCGAGCTCCGAGGTGCCGAAAAAAGCGGAGTACTTCTGTCTTCTTGGAGCAGGCTCGCTTCTGAGCGAGTGCTCACCGCTAACGCATCCAAAACTCCATTCTGAGTGGGAACATGAATTGTTATCTGCAATAAGAATCAAAGTAAGATAAGCATCCCATATTAAAGGCATTAATAAAAATAATAACGATAATAAATGAAGATAACCTGAGTAGAAGGAGGAAGCGATAAAACAGGAACCTCAACCGGGCTCGAGGCGGGAGCTACTGTGGAATGCAAAACTTCGGGAGGCAGGCCGCTGTCAATGTCCATAGACTCCACTCCAGAAGTCGCCGGACACACAGAGTCAGGCGGCGGGAGATGTAAAGCAATAGCTTCCTCCGAAGTGGCAGTAGTGGATGGCGGCGCCGGCAGCAGAGCAACTGTAGAGAAAAATCGGAGGTCAGCCAATGAAACACCAGCAGCCATATCCCTTGTGAGCCGAGCAGGAAGTGAGATAAGCATCGTCGTCACTACAACAGTGTGTTGTGTGCGAGCTCGAGGCGCAGGTCTAGCGCTATCACGAATTAAAAGGGGACGAGCTCGTACTAAAAAAAACGAGGCAAAGTAAATATAATAAAGCAAAATTTTTTAACATAAGGAATAACACCTATTTGCATACAAAGACGACTTACCGTCATGCGGAGTCCAGAGGGCTGCATCGAGTCATCGACGACTGAACGAGATCCAAGCATTACCACCAACCCTTAAAGCGGAAGCAAACTCGACAAGAAACGGCGAAGGTGGACAATTGTAAGAACCTGCTATAAGGAACAAACGAAGTTAGAACAGAAAATAATAACATTAATAAAATAATAATAATGCGAAGTTGCCCCGCAAATCAACTCCGAAGTCCCATCGATTTGACTCGTCCATACAGTCCGTATTCGGCTCAGGGGAAACGAACCAATACTCGACGGACACACTTTGAAGAAAAAGTACTGATCTAGCTACTCCTTCGGATCCTTGTTTGGAAGCTCGTTTATAATCTTCCGATCCTTGCGAGGACTCAAATAATAAGTCCCTCGACTTCCAGTATTCCTCTTCACACTACAAAGTGCGATCAAGTCGCTACCTACTAGAGGACGCCCCACCTCGATAGCACGGGTGAATATTGCCAACACCGTCCTAATGACCGATAATCACATTTGTGGAAAGCAGAGCCCGATGGAATCCAGCCACTGCAACAGCTCAGCCCGAATTGGAAAGTGGAGTCCACACTCTGTAAAGTACAGCGCATACGCGCAGAAGAAGCCCGGCGGAAGCACTTCCGGCAATGATCCCGGCCTCGGGACTAAAGTTATTACGTCTTCTGGAAAATTGTACTTCTCACCAAATTTGGTGAGAAGGCTTCGGGTGAACACTGACGGGGGATGAGGACCAAATCGCTCCTCACCCTACGGAGGAGTGTTGCGATAAACCTATGACTCCACAAAATACTCGACGCTGTCGACCGGATTATCCTCAGAACTTGAGGACGGAACAGAATAGTTCGGTGACGGTTCTCACTAGCGTTTCCTCTGCCGCCACAAAGGTTGAACCGATTCCTCACTAATGGTGTTTTCCGAAGTAGCTCGAGAAGTAAAAGACATTTTAAGAAAAGAAAAGATGGAAGAAAGGAAAAACTAGAAAGAGATGGTAGAATATGAAGTACCTGTAACAAAAATTGGCAATGTCGCGGAAGAGAGAAAGTCTCGATTTTGAACTAAAATGGAGAATGGAGAAGATGAGGAGTGGAGAAGTCCCTTCAGCATTAAAACCCACTCCTCGATAACCACAGCGGCGTGTTCGCACAGCACAGCACGATGCTTGCCACGTGTGCTCATTCAACAGTAAAAAAGGGAAGTGGAAGCGTCCCGTCACAAAGCCGCCCCTCGGGAACCATAAAAAGCACGTTCACACAAACCTGTGCGATGCTCGCCACGTCGACGAATTTGACGATGTAAAAAGGCACGTGTCAAGCTCAACGGTCGTACTCTCAAGTGTCGCTTGAGAAGCACACGCTAGGTTCAGTGGTTTGGTTTTGGGCCGCATAATTTGTCCAGGCCCGTTCAACGATAAGGGAAACAATAAGCCCGAAAACAGATTCGAAAATTACAAGCCCGCAAACGGGGACTCTGGCTATCGGACTAATCACCCGATAAGACCATAAATCCATAATAGCCCAATAATAATAATAGAAATTATGGCAGTATAAATTCAAATATATAAAAAAAAATTATTATTATTAAATGCATAAATAAAATCCAAATATCCGAGCTATTATTGTCCTAAAACCAATGAGTAGCTCGGTAAAATACAAAAAAAACAAACAAAAAAAACAAAGAAAAGCAATGACTTTTCTATCACTTTATTATGACAAAACAACGCTAAGGAAATAAGGGAGGCGAAGACTAATCGATCCTCCGAGCTGCATCAGTAGGGCCGACCTGGGGAACGTCGGAATCCATCAAATCCTCAGGGTTGCTTCTTCCCAAGGTATTAATCTCATTCAGATCGGAAGCAGCAGCTATGCCGAGGTCGAGCTCAAGGTCCAATTGTTTTTCTTTCAAGCGCGTTTCCTCACTGACAAGATTCAAACTACCTTTCCGGATCAGGCTGATCAAGTCAAGACGAGTGTCAATATCAGCCACTTTAACCTCGAGTTCTCCCTTTAGACTTCGTTTTTCGAGCCGAGCTTTCAGCAGAGCATAACGCTCGCGATACCTTGCGGAAAAATCTCTTGTAGCAGTCTTGACCGCTGTTTCAATAGCAGTCTCGCGCTCTTCGTGCTCCTGCTGAAGTATCCCTTCAAGCTCAGCGACTCTGTCGTTTGAGGATGATGCTTCACAGTGCAGTTTCTGAATCTCAGCTAGGGTTTTTGCCTCACGATCCTGGGCAAAGCTGAGCATGTTGGTCAACTGGTCGACTGTCTTGCTCGATTCTTTGGACGATGAGCCCGGGAGTTTAGCTTCATAGACACCTACGCATTTATTTAATGCCCCGACATCCTATAGCAAGTGTAAAATAAATGAGAGAAGCAAAATCATAATTAAAAAAATACGGATACAGAGAAATTAAACTTACATAGCCAAAAGCTTTGAGAGCCTCCGTATAGTTGGACTTCTCGGACATGTCTTTCAACGCGGGCATAGCGCACCCCCAGGGTTTGAAATGTCTTAGTACAATAGCCATACCATGCCGATCTTCTACGATTGGGCAATCCCTGTTATGCGTGAAACTCTATTGGAACTTGGGCTTGGAGGACGACGAAGTATAGTGATGCCAATGCGTCGAAACCCCAGAGTCAGTGTCCTTGGGGGCTTAAGGATCACTAGCTTCTTCATCCTCACGTGCGTCACTCGACGTGCGAGCCCGCTTCAGGGAAGGTTCCGTCGAACCAGATCTTTTCTCCACAATCTCTGTTTGATTAGGACCACACTGTGGTGGAAGCGGAAGCTGGCCTTTGTTGAGCGAAGTCGAGCGTTTGTAAATGAGGGACCATGGCCAGGAGTTATCGCAGTAGGAGGACGAGTTCCAACCTTGGAATTTCCCTAAGAAAGTATAAAAATTAAAGGATAAAGTAAAGAGAATTGTTTGCTCTTATAAAAACACATAATAAAGATGCGAGAGTAGAACATACTAGAAGATTTTGAACTTCGAGACCAGTCCGCCGCTGAAGACCTATTTTCACCCATAATTTACTCGCTAACTCAATCGATGAACCTCGATTTTGAATTGTGCCTGGTAACATGCTTGTCGTATGACCCTATATATATAGGCAACTATGGAAGGGCATTGATACGAGAGAATATTCCATAAAGCTAATAAACTAAAAAAAAAATATCAAGCCACTTTACCGACGCTCGTTTTGAAATTCAAAACCAGATACTAAAGGATATAGGCTCTTAGAATCTAGCTCATAGATTCGACATTACTGCCGAACTATATGAGCTGGAGGGCTATTGTTGGTACATGGCCTATTTTATGGTCCATTTTCACCTCCGCTCTGCTTAGGCCCAGTTACAGCCCGCAACTCGAAGAGAGCAATTCGGCCCATAACCAAGGAACTGCATATCCCGAATAAATATGGGAAGTTAGAGCTACAAAGAATAAGTCTCCGAGCTCCAAGAATTGCGGCGGAAGAAGAGGAGGCGGGTGGTCGAAGTCAAATCGAGGAAAGAGCGGAGAAAGAGTGGAAAGCACTTGAAACCTAGGTCTATAAATAGAGAGCTGGAATAAGGGAAAGCCGAAGGAATGGTTATCTAAGATAGACGATAGTCGAAAATCTTGTATTCCAAAAGATCAATATAATTGTTCCTTTTTCTCTAGTTTTGTTTTTATCTTTGATCTACTTAAATCTCTATCTGCTTTAGCCCTTAAAAATACCGATCTCTAGCATCAACATGGAAAAATATCAGTCAGTGGGCATACTTTATCATCCTCAAATATGCATACCAATTGTAGGATTGTGTTCGAACATTGCTGCGATTATGTGTCTTGTGTTTAGACGACTGTACAGTTCTTCTCGCCAAAAGCTTGAGTACCATTTAGATGTGTACATATTGATATATCTTCGTTAAGTCGAATGCTCATCAATATGTATATAATGATTTTTGTATCTTACAAACTTGAGCTTCTCCTTTAAAACATACTTTTAGTAAAACCTAGCCTTCTAGGAAACCATTAAAGCAACATAGTAAGCCTCTCTTTATATATATATATATATTTGATGGATCACAAAATGTTTAAAGAAGATGTTTAAATAGCCAGAAACGTCGACGAGAGAATAGATTAAGAGTCGTAAATCAGTTTTTAGGGCGTTTATAAAAATACATATACAACCTTTAAAATCAGGAAGAGTAGAGAAAGCCGGTTGGAAGTGGTTCGACAACTTTGAGAACTATGAATAAGCTAGGGTAATTGTTTTGTGGAATTCTACGGTTAGTATATTTTTGTATGAGGCTTCAACGCAGTTGATAACATGCGGGTTTTTCTTTTTTCTAATCAAATCTTCATCTAACCATCTCATTTGCATATGGATTCAATGAAGTTGATAGGAGACAGAGCTTTGGAAACAGCTGGGTATTATAACAAAAATTCTCGTGTAAATTGTCATTCTTAAACACTGATAGGTAATTTTAACCAGATCTTAAGAATTGAGCAACACTCAGATCACCTTGTTTCAGATATTGACACAACAGATATAGAAGATTATGAGTTGGCACTCTGATGCAGACTTGTTTGAGGTAGAGTTGGTTGCTCTTCTTTATTCATAGTGGAATAATAGATATAATGCACCATTTGCCAAGCACATTGATCATACTCTTATTAATATGCATTGGGTAACTATATCTCTGGATTCCTTCGTCGAGTTATCTGCGCCTAGACAGTCTAATCATGCGCCATGTATGCTAAGATTGTCTTCAACATCCATACTGAAAAAGTTGTTGAGATTCTTACATCATATTATCGATCACCCTAATTACATAGAGACGATTTTGACAAACTAGCCTGTTAATCAAGTGGAGGCATCACCATAGTTCAAGCTAGCTAGAGCATTGAAACTCTTCAACCCCACTTTCATTTGCTAAATTACTCAAACTACAATAGCATCATTTTGAGAGTGAAAGTACAAGTTGCCAAAGTGGAGCTACTTCAGCAAGTAAGCAACAACACATAACTGACCCTTCTGCTAATGATGTACCTCATTTTTATTGGCTTTTGATTTGCATGTTTTTCAAGTCTTTGTTAGTTTTTTAGAGTCTTTTCAGGTGAAAGATAGGTTAAAATGGGATTAAACACTCAAGGAATAGATTGGAACAAAATGGAACAATTCTGGCATTTTTCAGTACACTAGGATCGATCAGTCTACACTTGGATGGATCTATCCACCAATCTATAGCTGTTTAATAGATCTACATCTCGATCGATCTATCCACGGGCATGCACTGGAAAACCTGATTTTTTATATTTTGTACAAAAACGCGTTTTCAACATATAATTAGGTTATTTAGTCACTTTTAACATACACTACTTTCAGATTGTTTTTGTTTTTGTTCTTGTATCCTTTGGGGAAGAAGATTTCACCCTCTACAATTTTGGAGAAGATTTTTAAACCCCTTTTTAGTTTTAATTGCAATTCTTTTATGATTTCTAAGGTGTTTGTTGCTTTGTTCTTTTCAATTATGAATAAGTAGTTTTCCAATCAGGTTTAGGGTTTTCTAGGGATTTTAGGGAAACAATGGATTTGGGACAAATAGGGTATAATCTTAATGTGTTCTCCATCTATAGTTGTACTTAATGCTTATGCTAGAGTAGCTAACTAGCTTATGATCATAGGTTGTTTAACTCACCAAAACTGCTTGTTAGACGTTTGAAAGAACATAGATGAGCAATTAGTCCTTAATCAATGAAAGCATATGTTAAGGATAATTGTGGACTTATCAGACCTAATCGTTAATGCGTGTTTAGATATCTAGGACCAAACGACAATTTAGGATTCTAGGTTCCTAGATATAGTAGTCGACGCCATGATAGTGGGTTTGCTATACAGTTATGTATGTGTCAGAATGGGTCTTAAAATTCTCCTGAATAGTTTCCTAATTTAGATTCATGTTTTCCTGATGAATTCCTTGAATTGATGCTTTTATTTATTAAATTTTGTATAGTTATTTGCTTGATTTATTTAGTTCCAAACACCTCTAATATTTCGATTGTCTTAGCTTGAATTGGGTTTATAAATTGATAGTGTAACCATTAGTCTTCGTGGATTCGATCCCTATGATACTATTACGATTTGTTATACATTTGCAGTAGGATAATATGGTTAAAACTCTATGATATTAGCTAACATAGCCGCATAGGAGCATCTAAAAAGTGTAAAATGGCACACTTTCCTTGTTGTTGAGGAGAAATTCTTCAAACAAAAATTGAGAGTGAAGTGGCTGCATCTTGGATTTATAAATACAGCTAAATTCCATAAAATGACACTAGCTCGTATTGCCCAAAATCATATTTATGTATTGGATGACGATACTGGAAATTAAATAAGCAATATGGATGCTTTAAAATCTCACTCTGTTCCTTATTTTTGAAATGTTCTAGGTGAGATAGAGATGCCTACCTCCCCAGTTTTGGTGGATATCTTAAGGGAGTTGGTGCCATTTACATGCTCAGATCTGATGAGGGTAACCTTGCAGCAACCTGTGCTGGAGGAGGAAATAATATGAACTATTTTATCACTTCCTCTAATTAAATTCTCGTTACCCAATGGCTATTTGGTTGAGTTCTTCGATCATCTTGGAGTGTTGTTGGGCTCGATCTTGTGGCATTTGTGGTAGACTTTTTTAGGTGCTACTCAAAGAAGTTAATTCCACTATGTTGGCCCTTATACCCAATTTTGTGAATGCTTGAAAGCTTGATGAGTACCGTCTGATTAGTCGTTGCAATAAGGTATATAAAGTAATACCAAGATTATTGCAAATAGATTTAAGCAGATGTTCCTAGAATGTATATCTCCTTTGCAGTTGTCAGTCTTGAAAGGCAGAAGCCTTGAAAATATTGTGCTTCTTGCAACTGATCTCATCCGACACCATGACAAAATTCTTAATTTTAAGAGTATCATGATCAAAGTGGATCTAATTAAGAAAGTTTTTCTATACAGTATGTCAGAACTTCATTGCCATTGAACAGTGCATCTCTACGCCTATTTTTGTTGTGACTATTAATGGAGAGCTTTCACCGTGCTTTGCTGCTAAAAAGGGGCTCAGGCAAGAGGATCCCCTCTCTCCTTATATCTTTATAATGGTGATGGAAGTTCTCTCATGTATGTTAGGATATGCAGCTTCTGCCAACAAATTTGACCTACACCCAAAATGCTTCCACCCAAGCATTTCTCACTTATTATTCGCTGCTGATCTCTTGCTGGTTCTAGCAGATTCGAGAGATCAATAAGAGGTATTTTCAAGGTACTGAATCAGTTTCAGGACTACACATGGTTTCACATGAATTCAGTAAATCTCATATTTTTCTTACTGGGTATGGTGATGCGGAGAAGCCAATCTTATTCAGGTATCAAGTCTGTAAGATGGTGCCTTCCCTACTAGGTATCTCGGCCTCCCATTAAGCATAAAGAAGCTGCCGCTAGCAGCTATGCAACCTTTTCTGGAAAATATCATAGCTAAGATACATTCATGTCCAAATATATGTCCTTCCTTAGCAAGATACAACTTATATCTTCCATTGTGTATATGATGTTTTTGTTTTGAAATCAAGTCATACAATTATCGAAACAATTCTACAAGAAGGTAGACTCATTATGCTCTGCATTTATTTGGAAAAACTATTCCAATTCGAATACTAACGATGATAGAGTTGCTTGGCAGGATGTATGCAAGCCTAAATACGAAGGAGGGCTTGGTTTAAGGATGTTTGAGGATTTTGATCTTGTATTCAGACTGAAGCATGCTTGGTCAATCATTGCTGATCCCAACTCTATGATCTCAATGGCTACGGGTAATGTTTTCAATTGCAAATATTTCTGGTTCACTGAAGATAAGGAAAAACTATCTAGACAAGTAAGAAGAATGGTCCAACTGAAGCCTCTCTTGAAGAGCTTCCTCCGATGTGAGATCCGAGGTGGCTTTGACGCCTCTTTTTGGTATGTCAAGATCTTGGTGATCTAGTTACTCTTATGGGAGACTCAGGACCTAGGGAGCTACGAATTCACTTAAAAGCTATAGTATCTAAGGCTGCAAGAAACGATAGTTCGTATCTTCCTGATGCTAGATCACATGCAGTTTAAACCCTACAGATTTCTCTAACCACTAAGGATCCTCTCTCACCTGACAAAGGTAGAGATATATACTCATGGAGAATGGCAACTGGCACCTACAATAACAAGTTCTCAACCATGATTACTTGGGGTCAAATCAGAGTGCACAATCTACCATTTCAACCGTAAAAAATAATATGGTTTACAAAGGTGGTACCTACATACAACTTCATCTTATGGTTGGCATTGCTTCAGCGACTACCCACTAGGGATTGGCTGCTATGTTGGGGCATAAATGTCCCTGCAACTTGCGTGCTATGCAATAATGCCAACAAATCTCATTCACACCTATTTTTTGAATGCTCTTACTCCCAATAGACCATCTCGAAAGCTACATAATCTCTTAGCCAAACTCATGCTCCAACACTTTGTGTACTCAATCTGGTGTGAGAGGAATAACATGATTTTCAAGCAGCAATCATCCTGGTGTGGGAAGGCAACATGATTTTCAAGTAGCAATCATCCACCACTGGTACTATTAGGTTGACCATGGATAGAGTGCTCTGAAGCCGATTTCTCTCTTTCTTGGCGACAAGCTCTCTCTTTCTCTTCTTGAATTTTGTTTTGGTTGTGTTTTACAAACTATATTATTCTCTTTTTATCTCTTCCAGTTTAGGTTGTAAGTAAGGTACATTAACTCGGAACATTTATTGGGTTGGTATAAAATCTAACATGGAAAACCAAAAAAGATTTTTGTTAACCCATTTTTCCTATTCACACAATAAAGAGTTTCTCTATTAGCATATATAAAGATAATTCAGACAAGCTATCCCTCCAAATACTTACATATCAGATTAAAAGACCTTTAAAAACACCAAAAAAAACGAGGAACTTTGATACTATAAGAATCTTGTATCATCTAAATAAGTTTAGAATCAGCTAACCAACAACTAGTGTTTCTAATTTCGAATATAACTTAAAAAACAACTGTACATAATTTTATGTCATGAGACATAAATTATCATCTATCAATTTCATATTGAGTCACTACCACTAGATAAAAAATTATTTTACTTTATTTTTTTCACAAAAAAGTGAATCTAAAAACGAATCTAGCATTTTCTCGAAGCTTTCTCTCCTTACCGATGGCTCCTATAGCTCCAACTAGCTCCCCTCTATGTCTTTCTTTTCAATTTTGGCTAGTTTTACGAGATTTTGGCATAGTTCTCTTGTGAAAAAGAATCAATTTGGTGAGTGAATCCAGACTGTTCCAGAAAGAAACAAGGTGAAGCAGATAAGACTTGGAGAGGTGGCCATGTTTTTAGGGACTAATGCAAGTATTGTCAAATTTGTGATAGACTTACAGAACCTATGTAAGGCATATGAAGCATCCTAATGCATCTTAGGAGTCTCCAATCATTGATAAGTTTTCTTTACTCTTTTTACTTTGTTTCATTTAGGACTTTTTGTGCTTAAGTTCGATCAGTTGTTACAATCATAAGATAAGGTTGAGCTAATGTAGCTTAATAGAATATTATAATTGGTTAACCACTAAGTGTTGACTAGTCTTTATATAGATTATAATTACTGTAGTTAAGGTTCATCAAAAGATCATTAAATATAATCTGTTAAGGGAGAGGTGGGCTCTCAAATACCCAATCCAATTTGTATTCTTTTCATTGATTAAACATGTAACACCTTCACATGTAGGATTCAATCACCTTCACTGGCGATTTGGTTCTATCAATTTGGTGCGGCAAGCAAGTTTTTACCAGCGACCTAGTCGGTTTTTCTCTGTTTTCTTTCTCCATGGCGAACAAACCTCACAAGACTAATAAGGAGCGGTATAATGATATCGATTTTGCTATGGACCAATTCACATGAGGTTCGATGAAATTGATTACCAATTTATGTAGACCATGTTGAAGATAAGCTTGATGATAAGATCAAGAGATTACTTTGAAGTGCAAGCTATCCTAAGAAGATAAGGATTAATTANTTAGATTCTAGGAGTTATCTAGAACTAGAGTTACCTATATCAATTAGGATTAGGATATATGGTTATAAATAGGGTTGTTGAGTCATAACAATCCTCACCAATTTCGATTAAGAGCTTTGAGAGAGTTATTCTTGTAAGCTAAAGGTTTTGAGTTATTTTCC
>OVBA01004511.1:0-23259 GCA_900406435.1 Lepidium aucheri | reverse complement strand
TTTATTTAAAGTCTACACTAACCCCTAAACCCTAAACCCTAAACATATTTTATAAACCAAATATTTGTTATTTTATATTTAATAGTATAACTCATTACTAACTCAAAATGTCAAATATTGTTAGACTAATTTCATAAATTTAAATTTTAAATTTTAATTTTAATACTTTATAGNATTTTAATACTTTATAAGAAATCTACACTAAAGACTTTATAAGTCTACACTAACCTCTAAACCCTAAACAAAATTTATAAACCAAATATTGCTAATTTAATATTTCATACTCACAACTTTAAGAAAAACATATTATTGAAATAAAAAGTTAGTCTAAATATAAGAAAAACATACTATAAACCAAATATTGCTAATTTATGAAGTACATACAATATNATAAACCTAATGCCTAAAGTTAGTCTCAAACCCTAAAGTGACATATCATATACTCATTACCAATTCACAATATCAAAATCTAAGGAATATGATATTTGTTAGTTTAATTTCAAAATTTTAAATTTAGTTACTTCTTAATTGCTTATATTATAGTTACATATACTAATATTTCATCAAATTATTTTTTATTATATAGAAAATTAAAAAATAAAATTAATTACATTGTAGACTTTATTTTAAGTCTACAATGTAGATTATAAATTAAGTCTACTATGTAGACTTAACATATCGGTGTGGACTTTACTTGTAGACTTACGAAGGTTAAAAATGTAATTGTGGTATCTATTTTTTTATTTGTTCATTAAGGAGAATATTGTAAATTCACAAACCTTTTGAGTTAGTTTTGCATTTGACTCAAATAGGGATCTAGTTTTGTATTTAAAATCAAATTTTAGGTTATTTTAGTTAATTCCCCTATATTATTAACATGACTAATTTCAGTTAATTTCAAATTTTAGCCACTAACCCACCAGTAAATGTTTTCGATATTATTATTAAAGTGTATACGACCAAATTAAAGTCATCAACCATCTTATTCGACACCGACCAATTGGTACGCTACACACATTCGCAGCCTTAAATACTTAAAAATCAATCATGCTTGCTCCTCCGGCGAATCTTTAGAAACAATAGTAGTAATTATTTGCAGCAAACCTAAAAGGCCACGCAACGTAACACAACTGTAACAGTATCAAAGGTCTATCTTTTTTTTTTCTCCAAACCTCAAAATATTAGTAAAATATTAATGAAAACAAAAGGGAAAAATGGTCTACCTCATTGGACACAAGTCGCACAACTAGTGGCATCTTTCTCGCCTTAACTGGAACCATTAAAGCCTTCGAAAATGACTTAAAACTCTTTTTAAAATGTAATTAATTACTTTAATTAACATAAAATGTACACAATGATTAGTAGTCCTACTAATCGGTGGCTTTCAAGATTCGCAGACGCGTATCTCTCCCTCTCTATTTCTTCTATCCCTTTCCTTCTTTATCACAACGATTATTCTCTTCTTTCTTTCTTTACAATTCGAATCAATATTTCCGAAAAACAAAGAAATTTATTTCCTTTTCTAATAGTATTTCCTTTCTTTTAAATTTGAAGAAGAAGCAAAGCACTTTTGTCGGCCGGCGAAAGAAAACAGATCTCTCTTCTCCCTGAGTAAAACCTTCTCCAGATCACTTTCTTAAACACCCTTGTTCTGTTTAAAGAATAGAAGTTCCAAATTTGTTGGCCAGAGAGGAAGAAGAAGAAGATGATGGTGGAGTATGAGAATGGGAAGAAGAGAAAAGTACGGAATAAACAGCAACTGAAAGGACAGTTTTTGTCTCTAAGGTATCTAATCTTATGCTTCTGCTGTTTCTTCGCTTTGCTCTTCTTCTTATCCTCCGACCGAATCTCTACACTCTCTGTCCGTTCCGATTCTCTGAGACCGTCTCTTCGTGTTCCTGCTCTCTCCGTCTTATCATCCATGGATTCGATTCAGCGTTCCTTTCACGGAAGATTCCCTCCCTTGAGAGTTGATGACAGAGTCCAATTCCCCGACCATTTATTGCTCGTTCTTTCCAGTAGAATTGGGAAAAGTGAAAAATCCCTACTTTGTGTTTATCCTGGAGTAAAGGAAGAGCCTTTGGTGTTGCCTTCGATTTCTACTGATGAACTCGATGAGTTTAGATCGATTGTTCGGTGCCCTAATGCTCCTTCCAACTATTCTTCATCGGTTGGTTTGCAATTTCGTGGAGATTTTGTGAAGAAGACCAACAAAAAAGAACAGAGCCGTCGTGTTTATAATTGGGAAAAGGTTGGTTACGAGGCGGTAATTGACGGAGACACGGTGGTTGTATTTGCCAAGGGATTGACTCGAAGGCCTCACAAGGAATCAGATCCTTCTTTCTACAAATGTCAATTTGAGATTAGACATTCAGAGAAGAAAGATGGTGTTCAAGTGTTGGTGACTCAAGCTCTTGCTGCAGCGCAAGAAGTTGTGAGGTGTAGTTTGCCTGAGACTTTGAAGCTAAAACCAGAGATGACATTTCAAGTGAGCGTGATCCACAGTGATCCTAGAGGAAGATCTTCACCTGCTTTGCCTTCCGTTGCCAAAATCTACGGTTCAAATTTGACCGAGAAGAAGAAGAAGAGTGGGATTAAGCATGAGCTTTGTGTTTGCACAATGCTATGGAACCAAGCTCCGTTCTTGCGTGAATGGATTATGTATCACTCGTGGCTTGGTGTTGAACGCTGGTTTATATATGATAACAACAGTGATGACGGTATACAAGACGAGATTGAATTGCTTAGTTCAGAGAGCTACAATGTGAGTCGACATGTTTGGCCTTGGATCAAGACTCAAGAAGCCGGATTTTCTCACTGTGCGGTGAGAGCTAAAGAAGAATGCAATTGGGTTGGATTCTTCGATGTTGACGAGTTCTACTATTTTCCTACACATCGCTCTCAAGGCTTACCAAGCAAAAATGCTTTAAGATCGCTTGTATCTAACTACACTTCTTGGGATCTTGTTGGTGAGATCAGAACAGAATGTCATAGTTACGGTCCGTCTGGTCTGACCTCGGTCCCATCACAAGGCGTGACCGTAGGGTACACTTGCAGACAAGCGAATCCTGAGAGACATAAATCGATAATCCGACCAGAACTGCTTACAAGCTCATTGCTTAACGAAGTTCATCATTTTCATTTAAGAGAAGGAGTTGGGCAGATGAGTTTGGTGGAGAGTGTTGCAGTAGTGAACCATTATAAGTACCAAGTTTGGGAGACTTTTAAAGCTAAGTTTTACAGAAGAGTGGCTACTTATGTTGTGGACTGGCAAGAGAATCAGAATCAAGGGTCTAAAGATCGAGCTCCTGGACTCGGGACAGAGGCCATTGAGCCGTCAGATTGGAAACGACGGTTCTGTGAAGTGTGGGATACAGGTTTGAAGGATTTGGTTTTGTCAAATTTTGCAGATCAAGTGACTGGTTATTTACCCTGGCAGAGACGACAACAAGAATGACTTTTACTCCGTTGATTTCTGAGATAATTTCAGCATCTGTACATTTATTCACATTTTAACGAGGATACATACAAAATCTTCATTAGTATTTCTCTCTTTGTTTCTTATTTTTTTTAATTTCTTTTTGGTTGGTGGGGAGATTTAAATTGCCTTCTAATCTTTTGTTTCTTAGAGTTTGATCACATGTAAGTTTTGGTAATTCACTACAAAATCATTTTTTCCCCTCGTTCTTCTACAAAATCTTTGGATCCTTGTTTGGTTGATGTCTTGATGACATACGGTTTTCTTGCATGGGCTTTAATGTAAGTAAATAGTTTTAAAGCCCATTGGGCTGAAACAAACTTTTGTTTTAGTGATGTCTCTATTAGATATTTTGTTGTCTTTTTCTTTATAACAAGTTTCAAATGCTAGTAATTTAATAGCTAGCAGCCAATCTTTGATCCTCCAATTTAAGTCAATTTATAATTTGACGAGTTGATATGTTGAGAAAAGAAAAATGGTTACTGGCTGATGTTATGTTAAGAAATGTTTTGTAGTTTGCATTTATATAATTTGTAGCTTTTCACTTTCGATTGCAACAACAGTGAAGACTAAACACTGACCAATCTCGAAGACTAAAACTGACCAATCTCTTTCTCTCAGACATGACTTTGCTTTTGTGACGGCGTCGTTTTGTTAGAAGATTCTTTTTCCTAAACAAAACAAACCATCTAGTACAGTGNAAAAGGAAAAAAAAAAAAAAAAAAAAAAAAAAAACGAACCATCTAGTACCGAACAAACAAAAAAAACTGAAAAAGATTACAAAAAAAAGAAAGAAGTCAAAAGAGCAAACAAAAAAAGGTTTCGCTTTCTTTTGGGTTCATGAGTATCACAGAGTCAATGACCAATCTTCTGCCATAGAAGCTCTCTGCTTTTCGCCTTCTCTAAGGAACTTAGATCCAGCTTTATCATGAATAAAATCTTCATTACTCTCTTATGGCTTCTCTTCATTAGCTCGTTTTTGTGTTCTTCTTCTGCTGAAGATGACGTTCTTTGTCTTCAAGGTTTGAAAAATTCTCTCACTGATCCTTCTGGTCGACTCAGTAGCTGGTCTTTCCCAAACTCTTCAGCCTCGTCGATTTGTAAGCTCACTGGTGTTTCCTGCTGGAACGAAAAAGAGAATCGGATTATTTCTCTTCAGCTTCAGTCGATGCAACTCGCTGGTGAGATTCCTGAGTCTCTTAAGCTTTGTCATAGTTTACAGTCTCTGGATCTCTCCGGAAATGATCTCTCTGGTTCTATTCCTGCCCAAATTTGTTCTTGGCTTCCTTATCTTGTCACGTTAGATCTGTCTGGGAATAAGCTTGGTGGCTCGATTCCGACTCAGATCGTGGAGTGTAAGTTCTTAAACGCATTGGTTCTTAGTGATAATAAGCTTTCTGGTTCGATTCCTTCTCAACTGAGCCGATTAGATCGGCTCAGACGTCTTTCTCTTGCCGGAAACGATCTCTCCGGTTTGATTCCGTCCGAGCTGTCTCGGTTCGGAGAAGACGATTTCAGTGGCAATAACGGACTTTGCGGAAAGCCTTTATCGAGATGCGGCGCGTTGAACGGGAAAAATCTAAGTATTATAATAGTGGCTGGAGTCCTTGGCGCTGTGGGATCTTTGTGTGTGGGATTGGTGATTTTCTGGTGGTTCTTTATGAAAGAAGGTAGTAGGAAGAAGAAAGGTTATGGTGCCGGAAAATCTAAGGACGATAGTGATTGGATTAGTTTGTTGAGGTCACACAAGCTTGTTCAGGTGACTTTGTTTCAGAAACCAATTGTGAAGGTCAAACTGGGTGATTTAATGGATGCTACAAACAATTTTAGTTCAGGGAATATCGATGTTTCCTCAAGAACTGGTATTTCTTACAAAGCGGATTTACCCGATGGGTCTGCGCTTGCGGTGAAGAGGCTTAGTGCTTGTGTGTTTGGTGAGAAACAGTTCAAGTCGGAGATGAATAGGTTAGGAGAGCTTAGACATCCAAATTTGGTGCCGCTTTTAGGTTATTGTGTTGTGGAAGATGAGAGACTGTTGGTGTATAAGCATATGCCCAATGGCACATTGTTTTCACAGTTGCACAATAGTGGATTGTGTGATGCTATTTTGAATTGGCCAACTCGGCTTATGATTGGCGTGGGAGCTGCTAGAGGGTTAGCTTGGCTGCATCATGGATGCCAACCGCCGTATTTACATCAGTTCATTAGCTCCAATGCTATACTTCTTGATGATGATTTTGATGCGAGGATTACGGATTACGGATTGGCAAGGCTAGTTGGATCTCGCGATTCTAATGATAGCTCATTCAATAACGGGGATTTGGGGGAGTTAGGTTATGTGGCGCCTGAGTATTCGAGCACCATGGTTGCATCTTTGAAAGGAGATGTATACGGGTTTGGAATCGTGCTTCTTGAATTGGTTACAGGGCAAAAGCCTTTGTCTATTATTAACGGTGTGGAAGGGTTTAAAGGGAGTTTGGTTGACTGGGTGAGTCAGTATTTGGGTACAGGTAGAAGCAAAGATGCTATTGATAGAAGCATAAGTGGTAAAGGACACGACGAGGAGATACTGCAGTTCTTAAAAATCGCATGTAGCTGTGTTGTATCCAGGCCCAAGGAAAGGCCAACGATGGTTCAGGTATATGAATCTTTGAAGAACATGGGAGATAAGCACGGTGTTTCGGAGCATTACGATGAATTTCCGCTGGTCTTTAACAAACAAGAAGCTTGAGTATCTTACTAGAAGAAAGTAGTTTTGTTTTTTGGCAGCTTAAGCGCAAAAAAAGGTATAATCTACCATGTATCAAAAGCCCTTTTTTTACTCTGTATTCTCATTCTTTGTTCCTTGTCTTAGTGTTCTTACTTTTAACCGTGTTTGTCTTGTGTCCTCCCACCGTATAATTCTGTACATTCGTTGGGTCATCAATGTACTCTTTTGGAATGTAAACTCTCTCTAATGAAATGAGAAGATTGCTGCCTCGTTTCATGTACGAAAGCTAAAAGGTCATACATACTACGTTGGCATTTGGTCTAATCCCATAGGTTCCAGATGGCTTTTGGCTTTAGAGTTGAATTATTGAAGAAGCTCTTTTGACTGTTGATTTTATCTCTTTATCTTATAAGTAACGCCTTGGATTTGATGGTCAAAAGGGTCAATGCATAAGTTGTTGTGTAGTGTTAATATACCTTTCCGGATATGGGAAGCATGAGATGTGGGGTTTGGTCTTACAATAAAGACAAGAAGAGTTGAAAGAAACGTTATGTTAGGAGACAGATAAAAAGATGTCTGCGTCTCTCGCTGAACATAGACACATGAATTTCGACCCCACTTCTCATCTTCTAATAATGCCATCGTCTTGTCAACATTCCCTTTCACAAATCTGTTAAATAGGTTGGCAGATTAAATCAAAGATGATTTAATTCAACTGCAGCACTTCAGTTTTCTTCAGAGTTACTTTTAAGTCAAATGCTTTTCACTTTCTGATTGGAACTTATCCTTCATTCCAAATAAAGCAGAGTATCAATTGTTGAAACCGATCCAAAATGCAAGGGTCTATCCAAATTAGGGGCCATGTTCCTTGTGGACGATGCGAAAGCACCCACAGGTACGTTTGCATTATTTGCATGCCTGTTAGCGCTGAACACGTTGGTTTATTTTTAAATGAGCAGAATAGTGGGAAACAATAGTTTTCCCTTTTTGGTTTTTTATTGATTATTAAAGCAAAGGTAAAGAAACAATGTAAACTCGCTCGAAGGAACGAGGAACAAACTTGAAAAGCACGTAAGTTTGAGTATAGGTAACCATGGAGATAAAAGGAATATACGTAAAAGGAAAAACACGGAAACCAAACTCACCATATCTTCGTTTGGACTCGGCACATCACCATGTAAGCTTGTCTGTGTCCAGTTTCTTAACTTCTCTGGGGTATTAGATCATGTAGCAGTAGATTCACCTACTTCATTGGAGCTAAAAAAATTAGCAAGTTTCTGAGAAACGGTTTGATATGTCTCGGTTAATACATGTTCTTCGCCTTCCAAATCATCATCCCCTTCATAAACTAGATAAATCCCGTGCATCTTTATCTCAACGCCTTGTTTAATCGACGGATGTCCTCGTTTGATCACCTGTATGGTGTATCCGTCTTTTAACATCGTAACCATTGGGTGGGAAGCTGAGTAACGGCAGATGTGGAGTTGATCATCACTTTTCCTAGGTACGCCAGAGAGGTTCAATGCGTGCGAATATTGGTGCTTGAGATCAAGTTGGAGAATTTGGGCTTGAACCTCCACCACATCATTCAGCTGGTAGTCACGTCCGGTTTCATGGTTAAGAGCCACAACAACAGCCAGGATTACGCCTCTGAGCTCTCTGTTCGGTTGAGCTGAGAACCTTAGAGGGCCTTGTGAGAACCAGTCTGGGATTCTGTTTCCAGGCAAGCTCAGATTTCGCAGCATTTTTAGGGAATCCTGTGTTGAGAAGTTCAAGAGATTGCAAGCAGGTTATAAACAAAATCTTAAACTAAAATAAATGAGATTTTGTGGAGTTTTTCGGAATCACCTTTGAAAGTCTTTTCTTTACATTGGAGCAGGCGGACTCACAGCCGCTCATGTATAAACGTTTCAAAGCAGTCAACTTTTCTAGGCCTGGAACATCATCCACTTTGTCACAGCTTGTGAGATTGAGCTCATCCAAGATTGTCAGCTCTGAAAGGTTGGATATACTTTCCAATGAAAAGCAGTTTGCCAGGTTTAACTTCTCCAGTTTAAATGGAAGAGGAGGAAGACACTTGAGCTCTCGGCAGTCGTACAATGAAAGTTCTTTAAGATCTGATAACCCCACAAGGCTAGCCGGAAGACTATGAAAATAGTTATTCCCCAGATTCAGTATCTTCAGAGACGAAAGCTTCTCAAGATCATCTGGGATTTTACCCAATATTCCCCAACTGCGAGCATCTAGTTCCTCAAGCAACGAGAGGTTTGAGAAAGAGTTTGGTACTTCTACAAAACGAGGTTCTTTGCTCGCACTATCAGAACTCCTAAAAAGAGGCTTCTTCAGCATTTTCAATACCCTTAGATTTGAAAGGTTTCCAAAACTTTCTGGCAGCTCTAGAACCGAAGTTTCCTCCATGTATAGATGGTGAAGAGATTTCAAGTCTCCAAATGATTTAGGAAGGCTCTTTAGCTTTTTACACTCGTTTATTCGGAGTAAGACAAGGTTTTCCAACTTGCCAAAATCTTCAGGCAGTTTCTCAATGTTAGAGCCTTCAAGGTACAGTCTACAGAGTGTGTCCATATTCCCAATTTTCTCCGGAAGCGAATTCAGAGATTTGCAGTTCCTCAAGTCAAGTTCTTGAAGAAATTGCAAGTTATTAATCTCTTTTGGTAGAGTTTTAATAGGGGTCCCATACAACTGAAGATAGAGAAGAGAATTTAATCCACCAATTGAACTCGAAACCTGTTCCAGATTTTCGCAATCTCCTGCTGAGAAGTCAGTCAAACATGGCAGTGAGTCAGGTTTTAGAGGTAGATTATTCACCTTACTTCCATTGATGAATAATTCCTTCAATGATATGAGAGCATTGATGGTGTCAGGAATCTCAGAAAGGGATCTACAACGCCTCAAATGCAGCTTTTGGAGATTTTTGAGATTTTTAATAGACCTCGGAAGATTTTCCAATGCTGTATCATCAAGATATAGCTTCTCCAGTGATGTCAATGTTCCTACACACGAAGGTAGATTTTGAATAGACATGCAACCTCTTAAACTAAGCTTTTCAAGTTTTTGGAGACGATAAATGGTTTCTGGTACACTTTTTATCGCAGTTCCATCAAGAAGAAGCTTTTTCAAACATGTCATGTCACCAATGTTATTTGGTAACACATTCATATTTGAACAGCCTGAGAGAAAAAGATTTTCAAGACTCTTTAGTCCAGAAACATCCACAAGAAATTCAGAAAGATTTGAACAGTTTCTGAGGTCCAGGTGAAGCAATGTTTTCAGATTGCCAACTGAGCTAGGAACCTTGTCCAGAAGGTAGCATCGCTCAAGAACAAGCTTCTCTAGGGCTTTATGGATTGATAAATCAGGAACAGCTTCTAAACTGTGGCAACCACGCAAATTTATGACTTTCAAATTCTTATCAACCTGAAAAGCAGAAATAACTACTTTTAGCAGTGTGACTTTAAATCTCAAACTATATACTTGCCCATGTTACAGAGAATAAGAAAGTTTACGCTTTGGCTGAGCATTCTTGGGACTCTTCTTATTCCACTCTCTGAAAGATCAAGAACAGCAAGTTGCCCACCAAGAAAATCTGGAGGGAGATTTTCTAATGGGCAACCTTTCCACTGTATCCACCTGAGTTCGGATGGGAGCTTTTTAAGATTTCCTTTCAGTTCCACGTTATTAATCTGAAGAAGTCTCAACCTAGTCATTGGTACAAAAGACTCTACTCGAAGGGTCATTTCAGAATGTTCTGGCTTTTCTTCGTCACGTAATCGTATAAGTTTATTCTTCAGGTAATCAAACACAGAGCTGATGCTTGGATTGTTGTGTAGATTCCTCGATGCAACTTCATCTGCAGTAGGGTCCCATATAAACTTCTTTTTGAAGTCAAATGCGATTCCTCGGATGAATGCTGTTCCCTGTTATTCCATTATATAGGAAAAACATCATGAGAATCTAAGTCAGATTCAAATGATACATAACCGTAGATATAGGAATACCTTCTTATAGTTCAATACGTTCATTATTTCACCACGATCCCAAAGTCTACTTCGCATTCCAAGGTCCTCACTGCTTTCTTCAATGACCATCTGCCTACCCATGTCTCTTATCTGATCATGCACCCCCAGAGTGTCGTCTTTCATGATCATAACGAGAGATTTCTGCACAAGGACACCTAGAGAAGCCTCAGCTTTAAACCCACATCCTTTCAGAATGTCTACAATTTCTTCTCTCTTTATTTCCATTCCGAGAAAGAGACACACAATGTCGAGGAATACTTTCTTTACTTCATCGTGTAAGGATCCAAAACTCAGAGCGAGAACAGCATGAACTTGGTCTGGTTGGGTATTTTTCAGTTGTTCGAGTTGAATTGGCCATTCCTTTTCGTCCTTGTCATACAAATGAGAACCAAACACTTTGACAGCTAGTGGCAACAGTCCAGTTGTCTGGACAATCTTCTTGGACAACTCCAATAGGCTGTCAGTTGGTGGCTTTTCTTTTCGTAGTGAATAATAGCTAAACAGTTCCAATGCTTGTGTCTCACTCAAGCACTTGACCTCATATCGTAGATCTACTGAGAGCCTACTCAAAATCTCTTCATCTCTGGTAGTGATGACTATGAGACTTTCTTCACTATACAAGCTTCTTTCACCAACCAGCGCATTAACCTGGTTGATGTTATCAACATCATCTAAAACCGCAAGAATCTTCTTTTTTTCTCCTTGAAAAACTTTACTGATGAAAGCTCTTTGTAGATCGACTAAACCATCTTCTTTTGATGATTTCTCTCTAACATTTTCGATGAAAATTCGATGATCATCGAAGTCGTGGACGATCTTGTTATACAAGTATTTTGCAAGAGTTGTTTTGCCAATACCACCCATACCGTAAAGTCCCAGAATTTGAATACCGGAACTGGATTTAAAGTTGAGCAGCTTCATCAAATCCTCCACAGAAGATTCCATCCCAACACTGTAGTCTGCCACTTTCTCTGGTGTATTCCTCACCACAGCTAAAACCCTTTTCACCACAAGCCCAATCATGTCATCTACTTTCTTTCTATTTTTGTCAGCCATGACATCTACTCTCATTCTGTTTTTGTGAGCCATGTCATCATCTTCAACAGTCTCTTTTCTGCAAAGTTCCAAAAGAATAGAAAATAAACACCAAACTGAAATTTCAAACGAAAAGAAGCCACATCTAAAATTTAATTCGTAGAGTATGTATGTCTTTATGATTTGCAAATGCAGATGATTCCGATGATTAGAGATGATGATATAATATGGAGTCCTACTCGCAAAAAAATCCAGAGATACTTCCGACTAATTTCAAAGCTCGCCTCCATCTTTGTATCTTCTCCGCGTCAAAATTTTTCTCGTGTTCTTTAAAATGCTCCACGAAATTAACGCTGTTCTGTTTGCGGACATGCGAGGGCTCGACCCCATAAAAAATGGGAATAATAGGACGTTTCAGAGAAGATCTCAGATCGCAGAGCATAGCCATTTCATCTAGGCACCAGGAAGAATTAGCGTAATTAGTAGATAAGATGATGACGGAAGCTGCCGAATCCTCCATGGCTAATTTGAGACTTGGAGATATCTCATCACCTCGCTGCATACCCTCGTTGTCGCGGAAGACCCTGACATTTTGCTTCCCATTGAGCGCCACATACAGACGCTCACAGAAGTTTTCGCGCGTGTCGCCGCCTCTGAAGCTGAGAAAGACGTCGTACTTGAGCCGGTGCGGAAGAACGCCAGTCTCCATCTCCAATCTCCCTTTTGCTAATTTCAATTCTTTGAAATCTCACGAATCATGAGCCCACAGTCAATTCTGACATACTTCAATCACTTCATGGCAATCGATTCTTAATCGGATTCACAATTTTCTATAATTGCAGTTAATTACAAGCACTTTCTAGCCATGATCGATAAAGTCTCCAGAATCTGCCTCTACTAGACGAAGATGACGAAGCTTTACAGTTTTGGGTAGCTTCTCGATTTTAAATACGATTACTTAACTGCCCCCTTCCGTTTTTTTTTTTTTTTTTAATAATTTGGTCAACGCTTTCTTCTGTTTACTTCCCAAACTTCTCCATCCTCGCAATTGACTTTTTTGACTACCGATAAAATGGCTTTTTCTCTAACACTGAAACGCCAAGCAGTTCTATTCTATTTATACACTAAAGTCAATCAGACGACACGCAGTGTTAATACTTATAGTGATACCTGGGCATCGGGTATTCGGGTCTAGGTAAAATTCATTCGGGTTCAGATTTTTAGGTATGAAACTTTATATCCATTTAGAAATCGCATATATATCAATTCGGGATCGGATTGGTTCCGGGTCAGTTCGGATCCATATTTCTTATACTCTTCTGGTACCGGTTCCTGTTCGGGTTAGTATTAATATTAGATAAATTTTTATGCTTCCACTATATATTCGAGTATTTCATACCTAAAACTTAATTATTTATTCGAAAATATCGAATCAAAAAATACCTAAATATTATTTTTTTTCTGAAAATTATCCTAAAATTTCATATATGTCTCTACATGTATTCTGGTAAACTGGGTAGCCATTCGAATATCGGTTCAGTATCGGGTATTACCCGATACCTACAGATATAGACAAAGAGGATCTATTGGATATTTTACTCCGTTTCAAATACTACCAGATACCTATTTTTTTGGGTCGGTTTTTTGGTTCTAGGTATTTTACCCAGGCCACTAAGAGCAACATTATTGGGGGTATTTTAAAGTGGGGTTCTTAGAATTAAAAGTTGTATTTTTGTGGATAATTTTTATGTAGGATTAATGGGGAGTTCTTAAAGTGGGGTTCTTAAGAACAAAAAAAAATGAGAGAGAATAAAAAGATAAGAGAGTAAAAAAAGAGGAGAAAGAGTCAAAAGATGAGAGAGACTAAAAATGAGAGAGGGTAAAAGAGGAGGGAGAGTGAAAATATGAGAGAGAATAAAAAGGAGCGAGAGTAAAAGAGGAGAGAGAGTAAAAAAGAGGAGAGAGAGTAAAGAAGAGGAGAGAGACTGAAAAGATGAGACAGAGTAAAAAAAAGGAGAGAAACTAAAAAGATGAGAGAGACTAAAAAGAGGAGAGAGAGTAAAAAGATGAGACAGAGTAAAAAAGAGGAGAAAGAGTCAAAAGATAAGAGATAGTAAAAAAGAGGAGAGAGACTAAAAAGAGGAGAGAGTAAAAAGATGAGAGAGTAAAACAAGGAGAAAGAATCAAAAGATGAGAGAGAATAAAAAAGAGGAGAGAGAGTGAAAAAGAGGAGAGAGTAAAAAAGGAGAAAGGATAAAAAGAGGTGCGAAAGTAAAAAAGAAGAGAGAGAGTAAAAAAGAGAAGAGAGAGTAGAAAAAGAGAGGGTAAAAAGAGAGTAAAAAAGAGGAGAGAGAGTAAAAAGATGAGAGAAAATGAAAAGATGAGAGAGAGTAAAAAAATGAGAGAATAAGCTTTTTAATAATCATTATCAAGGGTTCTTAGGGGTTTCTTAGATTATTTTATTATGAAAACCCTTGAGAACCCCTATGAAAATTTCTTATTTAAGAGACTCTCTTAATGAGTCTTTTAGATTATTTTATTATTAAAAAGCTTATTCTCTATCATTTTTTACTCTCTCCTCTTTTTACTCTCTCTCATCTTTTTACTCTCTCTCCTCTTTGTTACTCTCTCTCCTCTTTTTTACTCTCTCTCATCTTTTCACTCTCTCTCATATTTTTACTCTCTCTCCTTTTTTTACTCTCTTTCCCTTTTTACCCTCTCTTTTTTACTCTTTCTCCTCTTTTTCACTCTCTCTCATCTTTTTTACTCTCACCTCTTTTTCACTCTCTCTCCTCTTTTTTACTCTCTCTCATCTTTTGACTCTTTCTCCTTTTTTTACTTTGTCTCATCTTTTTACTCTCACTTCTTAATAGTCTCTCTCAACTTTTTAGTCTCTCTCCTCTTCTTTACTCTCTCTCCTCTTCTTCACTCTCTCTCCTCTTTTTTACTCTCTCTTATCTTTTGACTCTTTCTCCTCTTTTTTACTCTCTCTTATCTTTTTTACTCGGTCTCATCTTTTTACTCTCTCTCCTCTTTTTAATTTCTCTCATCTTTTTAGTTTTTCTCCTCTTTTTGCTATGTCTCATCTTTTCATTCTCTCTCCTCTTTTACCCTCTCTCCTTTTTACTCTCTCTCATCTTTTGACTCTCTCTCATCTTTTGACTATTTCTCCTCTTTTTTACCTCCTCTCATCTTTTTACTCTCTCCCATTTTTCTTTGTTTTTAAGAATCCCATTTTAAGAACTCACCATTAATCCTACATAAAAATTATCTAGAAAAATACAATATTTAACTCTAAGACCACCAGCAATGGTGGTATCTTGACACAACTTTCAAAAAAAAAAAAAAATATTAGGTTTTTCGTAAGAAACAGATTCTTAATATCCTATATAAGAGCCGAATCTATCTCAGTTTCTTCTCAGTTTCGTGGGTCCCACGACACGTGGCGACCCGCGATTGGTCCGTTCTATTTTTTTTTTTAAACGAAAAAAAGAAATTAATAAAAAAACATTTGAAATGAAATAGCGTTGCACATGCTCTAAGAACCTCACTTTAAGATACCCCAATAATGTTGCTCTAATACTACACTTTAAGTTTAGCGAGTCATGGGAAAAACATAACAGGAAGAGATTAATATAATCCAAGTAAAAAAGAAGAGTTACTAATTACTACACTAACAATCATCATTATTAAACACCACTTGAAAAAGGCTAGAAGTTTTAGAGGAGATGTATATGCCAAAAGTATCTTTCAATCATATGATATTACTAAATGCAGAAAATAAAGATTTAGAGATGGGAATTTGAAGTGGTACATACCCGTGAATCGACCCGGAGATATTTCCAACTAAATTCATAGCTCCTTTCCATCGTTGTATCTTCTCCTCGCCAAATCTTTTCAAATGATCTTCAAAATCTTTTTCAAAAGGACCTTCTTGTGTCCGAACTTCCCATGGTTGGACCTTATAAAAGATTGGTAACACCAAACGTTTCAGAGATGATCTTAGATCGCAGATCATTGCTAACTCTTCGAGGCGCAGGTGAGATTTAGCGTAGTTAGAAGACAAAACCACGATGAAAACCACCGAGTCTTCTATAGCCTCCACTCGACTTGGATCGAGCTCAAGATCTCCTTCACGTTCCACATCATCGTTCCATACCCGAACTTCTGCCTTCAAGAGCGCTTCATAAAGATGTTTCGTGAAGTTGTGGCTCGTGTCTCTTTGGAAACTGAGGAATGTGCCCCACTTGATCCCAGAACGCAGATTAGGAACAGCTCCGGTCTTCATCTTCTCCGATCTTTCTTTGTCGAAATCAAGTTTGGAAGTCAAAAGGATGCAGAAAGTCTTCAATTGAATCAGTACGGGAAGTTGTATTTATTTAGACTTTAGTGTTACATCACACGCGACNCATTTTTTTTTTTTTTTTTTTTTATAACTTTGACATGACTCTTCTCCAATCTAGAAACGCCATGCAGTTACATGAGTAACATTATACAGAACGGCACACAGTTGTATTTGAGGTTTATAAGATGGAACGGATTCATCAGATGTATTGACCTTTTAAAGATTGAAGAGCTGTCAAAAATAAAAATAAATATTAAATATCATAGCCTTTACGTATTTACTTGTGCAGAAAGAAAGAGCAGTTTGGACCCTTTCGAGTAAAGACGATGATATTTAAAGAAAGAGCAACGAAATATATATTGACAAAGAGATATTGTTTTCTAGGTGACATTTCCAAATTAGCAATTTTTATTCTTAAATCAAGAAACTTAACATTCTATAAACACAAAAGCCAAAACACTAAAACATGTATGACAAACAGTGTGTATCAGTAGGGTTGTCTCTATGCAATTTCTTAAGTTCTCTAGGGTAGAAGATCATGTAACAATAGATTCACTTTTTGAGCTGGCTTCACCTTCGTCGAAAGAACTGAAGAAATTAGCAAGTTTCTGAGAAACAGTTAACTGTGTCTCGGTTAATAAACCTTCCTCGCCTATAAAATCATCATCACCTTCGTAAACTAATTGAATCCCATGCATCTTTAGCTCAACGCCTTGTTTGATCGGCGGTTCTCGTTTAATCACCTGTATGGTGTACCCGTCTTTCAACGTCATAACCATTGGGTGGAAAGCTGAGTAACGGCAGATGTGGAGTTGATCATCACTTGTTCTAGGTACTCCAGAGAGGTGCAATGTGTGAGTGTATAAGGCTAGGCCAAGTTCGAGAATTTGGGCTTGAACTTCTAACACATCAGGCAGCTCGTAGTCATCTTTACTTTCGTGGTTAAGAGCCACAACAACAGCAAGGATTATGCCTTTGAGTTCTCTGTTCGGTTGAGCTGAGAACGTGAGAGGGCCTTGTGCGTACCATTCTGGGATTCTGTTTCCAGGCAAGCTCAAATTTCGCAACAGTTTCAAAGAAGCCTGTGTGAGAAGAAAAAGTTTTTAACAGACTTTTGGGATTCATCTGATTTGAGATTCTATGTAATTTTCAAAATCACCTTGGAAAGTCTTTTCTTTACCGCAAGGGAGCAAGTCGAGTTACAGCCGCTCATGTATAACCATTTCAGAGCCGTCAAATGCTCTACACCTGGAACATCATCCACTTTCTCACAATTTGTGAGATTGAGCAGAAGCAAGATTGTCAGCTCTGAAAGGTCGGATATACTTTCCAATGAAAAGCAGCTTGCCAGGTTTAACTTCTCCAGTTTGGAAGGAAGAGGAGGAAGACATCGAAGCTCTCGGCAGTCGTACAATAAAAGTTTTTTGAGATTTGATAACCCCACGAGGCTAGCCGGAAGACTGTGAAAATAATTATTCCCCAGATTTAGTGTCTTCAGAGACGAAAGCTTCTCAAGATCATCTCGGATTTTACCAGATATTTTCCAACTGCGAGCATCTAATTTCTCGAGCAACAAGAGGTTTGAGAAAGAGTTTGGTAATTCTACAAAATGAGGTTCTTCACTTGTATCATGAACATCACTTTCAGAACTTCTAAAAAGAGGCTTCTTCAGCATTTTCAATACCCTTAGATTTGAAAGGTTTCCAAAACTTCCTGGCAAGTCTGTTACCGAAGTTTCCTGCATGATCAATCGGTGAAGAGATTTCAAGTTTCCAAATGATTCAGGAAGCCTCTTAAGCTTTTTACAGTTGTTCAGTCGGAGCAAGACAAGGTTTTCCAGCATGCCAAAATCTTCAGGCAGTTTCTCAATGTTAGAGCCTTCAAGGTATAAGCTATGTAGTGTGTCCATATCTCTGATTGAATCAGGTAGAAACTTCAATGATTTGCAGTTTCTCAACTCAAGTTTGCAAATAAAGTGTAAGTCACCAATCTCTTCTGGTAAACATTCAATTGGGGTCTTATCTAACTGAAGTTCGAGAAGAGAGTTTAATCCACCAATGGAACTCGGAACCTGTTTCAAATTTTTGCAATCTCCTGCTGAGAAGTCAGTCAAACATGGCAGTGACCCGAGGTTTAGAGGTAGCTCATCCACTGCGCTTCCGTTGAGAAATAATTCCTTCAATGATTTGAGCCCACTGATAGTATCAGGTATCTTAAAAATGGATGCACAGTGCATCAGATGCAGCTTATGGAGATTTTTTAGATTTCCAATAGAATTCGGAAGATCTTGCAATGCAGTACTATCAAGAAATAGCTTCTCCAAAGATGTCAATGTTCCTATGCACAAAGGTAGCTCTTTGATAGATCTGCAACCTCTTAAACTAAGCTTTTTAAGATTCTCAAGGCAGTATATAGATATCGGTAAGTTCTTTATTGCAGTTCCATCAAGAAGGAGCTCTTTCAAATATCGCATGTCACCAATGTTTTCTGGTAACACACTCAAATTTGAACAGCCAGAGAGGAAAAGTTTTTCAAGACGCTTCAATCCAGAAACATCCACAAGAAATTCAGAAAGATTTGAACAGTTTCTGAGGTCCAGGTGAAGTAATGTTCTAAGATTACCAACTGATCCAGGAACCTTCGCCAGGAGATTGCATCGCTTGAGAACAAGCTTCTCTAAGGCTTTATGGTTTGATAAATCAGGAATAGCTTCTAAGCTGTGGCAACCACGCAAATTTATAACCTTCAAGTTCTCATCAACCTGAAAAACAGATATAACAAATTTTAGCACTGAGACTTCATAACTCAAACTATACTTGCCCATATTATGGGAATAAGGAAAATTACTTCTTTGCTGCGTAAACTCTGGACTCGTCTTATTCCACTCTCAGAAAGATCAAGAACAGCAAGTTGCCTAGCAAGAAAATCAGGCGGGAGATTTTCTAATGGGCAACCTTTCCATTGTATCCACTTGAGTTCGGATGGGAGGAGTTTAAGATTTCCTTCCAGTTCCACGTTATTAATCTGAAGAAGTTTCAAGTTCGTCATTGGTGCAAAAGGCTCAACGGGAATGGTTATTTCAGACTTTTTGCGCATTTCCTCTGCTGGAAATCTTACAAATTTATTTTTCAGGTAATTAAATACAGAGCTGATGCTTGGATTGTTGTGTAGCTTCCTCGATGCAATATAATCTGCAGTATGGTCCATCACAAACTTCTTTTTATAGTCAAATACGATTCCTCGGATGGACGTTGTTCCCTATTTATCCCATTACAGAAAAAATTATCATGAGAATGTAAGTAAATACATATCATATATATAACTGTAGATAAAATCATAAAATTACCTTCATATATTTCAATACATGCAAAATTTCACCACGATCCCAGAGTCTACTTCTCATTCCAAGATCCTCCCTGCTTTCTTTAAGGACCATCTGCCTTCCCATGTCACTAATCTGATCATGCATCCACAAAGTATCATTTTCCATGATCTTAATGAGAGATTTCTGTCTGAGGACACTGAGAGCAGCCTCAGCGTTAAACCCACATCCTTTCAGTATGTCAACAACTTCTTCTTTTGTTATTTCCATTCTGAGAAAGAGACACACAATGTCAAGGAATACTATCTTTTCTTCATCGTCTAAAGATTGAAAACTCAGAGCCAAAACACTGTGCAGTTTGTCTAGTTGGATATTTTTCAGCTTCTCTAGTTGAACTTGCCATTCCTTTTCCTCCTTCTTGTCATATAAAAGAGAACCAAACACTTCAATTGCTAATGGCAACAGTCCTGATATCTGGACAATCTTTTTAGACAAATCCAATAGACTCTCTGTTGGTTTTTCCTTCCTTAGTGAATGATAACTAAAAAGCTTCAATGCCTGTGTCTCAGTCAAGCACTTGACCTCATATCGTAGGTTCACTGAAAATCTACTGAAAACCTCTTCATCTCTGGTAGTGATAACTATAAGGCTTCCTTCACCGTACCATCTTGTTTCACCAACCAGCGCATTAACTTGGTATATGTTATCAACATCATCTAAAACTGCAAGAATCTTCTTCTCAGGAACATGTTCTTTTATCTTTGCCAGCCCAGCGTGAACATCTTCTATTCCAGGTTCCACACGGAAAAGTTCCTTGATGAGAGCTTTTTGTAGATTGACGAAGCCATCTTGGTCTGCTGATCTTTCTCTAATGTTGGAGATGAAAACTCTGTGCTCGAAGTTTCCAACGATCTTGTTATAGAAGGCTTTTGCAAGGGTAGTCTTCCCAATACCACCCATACCGTAAAGTCCGAGTACTTGGACACCAGAACTGGTTTCAGTGTCGAATTGAATCATCAAATCCTCCACACGTGATTCCAGCCCAACAGTGTATTCTCCTACTGTCTCTGGTGTATTGCTCACTTCATCTAAAACCCTTTTCACCACAAGCCTTATCATGTCATCATCAACCAAGTCCTTTCTGCCAAGTTCCAAAAACAACCACAGAATTTCAAAAAAGAAGCACATCCTACTACATTCAATTCATCGTGTATGTCTTCATGATTCTAAATGCAGATGTTGTACAAGGAAGAATATTAGAGATGAGATATGGAGTTCTTACCTCCAAACAAATCCAGAGAGATTTCCAACTAACTTCATAGCTCCTCTCCATCTCTGTATCTTCTCCTTGCTAAATCTTTTGGCGTGGGTTTCAAAATCCTTCGCGAAATGATCGTTCTGTTTGCGAACATGAGAGGGATCGACTTCATAAAAAATGGGTATCATCGGACGTCTCAAAGATGCCCTCAGATCGCAGAGCATAGCTAGTTCATCTAGGCACCAATGAGAATCAGCGTACCTAGGGGATAAAACGACGACGGAAGCCGCCGAGTCCTCCATGGCCGCAACGAGACTTGGACCGAGCTCATCCCCTCTTTCCATACCTTCATTGTCGCGGAAGACCCGAACCCTTTGCTTGCGGTGGAGTGCGTCATAGAGACGCTCTATGATGTTGTGGCGCGTGTCTTCGCCTCGGAAACTTAAAAATGCGTCAAATTTGAGCCTATGCGGCTTGGAAACAACCTCAGTCTTCATTTCCGATCTTCTTCTTTGAAGTTGTAGAAAGTCTCGGTGAAGTAGGAGAAGAAGCTCAGGTTTGAAGTCAACTCCGATCTCTTGCAATCACTTCACAGTAATCGATTTATGCTTCAGTCTCGCAAATTGACTCCGATCGGTGTCACACCTTCGGGATCAGGACCGGCAATTTCTCCGGAATCTGTGGAATTATATAACCCTTGCCTGTACGATGAAGACAAGCTTTTCCCTTCTTAATAGTGCCCTCATTTATTACTTTTTTCTACTTTGGTGTTTAACACTACTGGAGTGTGTGGAGACCAATTTCAACGCCTTTTCTGAAACGCCACGCAGTTTCATGCCCAAAGTCAATCAGAACGACACGTAGTGCCAAATTCCTTAACTGACTTATCTCTTTTGACTCTTGCTTAACTGATTAGTTACCAAGAGAAACTTTTTTATCTTTTATTGAAAAGACTTTTGACTAAAGAAGTGAAAGAGACCGTAAAATAGGATCAATTTTTTTCTAAGTGTTATGCTAGATGCGACTTGTTTGTGTAGGAGGATCTATCTCTTATCTCTTATCTCTTATATAATAAAAATATATCATTAACTTAAATACTCTGTTATATTGTCTGTTTTGGATTAAGTTGTATTATTACTAGAAAAAATTATCACATAATATTTGTCACACAATTATATTCTTATAAGATTCTATAACTAATTAATTAATTATTATTATCCAGATTAAATATTACTAACTAATTAATTATATTCTGATTATTATTATCACATCTTACCTACATTAAGATTATCTTTGAAATTATTCTGTTACAATTTTAATCTCTTGAATAATTATATTTCTAATCCTAATCGATATCTATTAAAAACGATCCTCCTAATCCTAATAGGAAAACATATAAACAAGATCTAATTAAGACTCACCCTAAGACAAATATCACAACTCTCACACAATTCAATATAATAAAGATTTTAAATCTCTTGATTTGTTTTGATTGGTCAATTTGTTTAAATTCATTAATTTGTCTTTTTGTTTAGATAAAATTATTTTTAAAAATTAATTATTTCTTTTGATTTAATTTCAATAAAAACATACAATTAAAAAGAAAAATTTAACTATTTAAGATTTAATTTTTGTTGGTTTTAAAAAGATCTCTAACCAATTAAGATTTGATTTT
Source organism: Lepidium aucheri (assembly GCA_900406435.1). Classification (NCBI taxonomy): domain Eukaryota; kingdom Viridiplantae; phylum Streptophyta; class Magnoliopsida; order Brassicales; family Brassicaceae; genus Lepidium; species Lepidium aucheri. The sequence continues at coordinate 1,399 of OVBA01004511.1, read as the reverse complement.
AAAAATAAAAATTTAACCAATTAAAATTTGATTTTTGTTGGTTTAGAAAGACCAATTAAAATTTAATTTTTGCTGGTTTTTTTTTAAAAAATCTTTAACCAATTAAGATTTGATTTTCATTGGTTTTTCTAAAATAATTTTTTTGTTGAGATTTTGATAAAAACCATAATACGATTTTGTTTGTTTTAGTAAATAAGTGTTTTTGGATTTTAATAAGAAAATTAATTTAAATATTATTAGTCAACGCAATAAAAAACAATAAAAAAATATTGTATTGAGAGCTTAACAGATTCATATATTGTATAATAAATTTTTAAAAATGATCCCTTGATAATATTTGATAAAATTTCTTAGCTAATTCTTAATAATATCTTTATCTACATAATATTACCAATTCGTTTTAATTTTAATATAAAAATATTTTTAACTTATATCTCTATTATAATAAAATTGTAACAATAAGATTTTCCGTATCTTTGTAATAAAATAATAGAGATTTAAAATTTTAGATTTTTTTTATTGGTCGATTTATTTTAATTAATGAATTTGTCTGAGTAACATTTGTTTAGATAATTTGTCACATGATTTGGTCTTATCTTTATCTCTTTGTAGCAATAATTTTTTGATTTCGTTAATAGAGTTTTGTTTATGATTTGGTTATTTTTTTGAATATTAATTTGATTAGTTGTATTTTTGAACCTTAGTTTGACTTTGTTAGTTATAGTTATTTTAACCAATAAGTTAGTTAAGATTATGATAAGATCCTTAATTAAACAGATTTTGTTTGTTAAATCAGGATAATATCATTAATTCAATAATTAACAAAATATCTTATATTTAATTCAATAAATAGATTTAAAGTCCCTAAGTTTGTTTTGATTGGTTAATTTGCTTAAAATAATTAATTTATCTTTTTGTTTTTAAGATTTAAAGTCCATAAACAAATTATTTGGTTTAAATGGATTTCAATAAAAACATACAATTAAAAAGGAAAATTCAACCAATTAAGATTTGATTTTTGTTAATTTAAAAAAGAATTTCATCCCTATTAAGATTGGAATTTTGTTTGTTAAAAAAGGAAACGTTAACCAATTAAAATTTTATTTTTGTTGGTTTAAAATCAATCTCTAACCAAATAAAATTTGATTTTCAATGGTTTTTAAAATTTTTTTTAACCAATTAAGGTTTGATTTTTGTTAATCTCTTATATAATAAAAGCATAGCATTAACTTAAATATCGTGTTGTGTTGTCTGTTTTGGATTAGGTTGTATTGTTACTAGGAAATATTATCTCTTATATAATAAAAGCATAGCATTAACTTAAATACCGTGTTATGTTGCCTGTTTAGGATTAGGTTGTATTGTTACTAGGAAATATTATCACATAATATTTGTCACA
>OVBA01004510.1:0-23265 GCA_900406435.1 Lepidium aucheri | reverse complement strand
TTAAATCAATTACAGAGAGGTTTGGTGAGTGTGAATTAAGAGCCAACTTGGCCTCTTCATCTGCTGCACTATTACAAGCTCTAGAAATATGTTTAAAAACTATAATATCAAATTGGGGGAGAAGATTGGATACGTCATATAACAATCCATTTATCTCCAAATGGTTCTCGCCTTTTGTAATGGTCGAGATTAGAATAAGAGAATCTGAGCAAAGTTTGATTCTTTTGATATCCTTAGTCAGAACACTCTTCATTGCACATCGGATTGCCATCGCCTCTGCAATTAAAGGATTAGCCACAAAATCCGCGACTTCAGATTCTGCTTGAGAGATTCCATGGTGATTGAAGATCCAACCGAAATCTGCAACTAGATCTGCCTTCCTCCACATCGCATCAGTGTAGCAAACAGTCAAATCTAGATAGTCTTCGATAAGGTAGTGAGTAATCGCTCCTTTTGGATCCGTGTATGATCCATTTTCTGGGTTTTCTTTTGGGATTAAATTCTGAGCAGATTCCCATTCGTTTGCCATTTGAATAGCTTGCAGCAGCGTCTCTTTTTCGGATTGAGAGATATTGTTAAAGATAAGCTTTTTTCTTTTCCAAATCGCCCATAAGATCCATGGAGGACGCCTAAAGATAGTCCCATTGGAGGTAAGCTTCTAATCATCCTTATTATCTTCCATTTTCGAGTTAGCGGATCTGACTCTAAAACTCTTGGTATTGATTCCAGAGGTGCAATTGCCCATACTCTATTTGCAAATTCACAACAGAAGAAAGTATGGTTAATTGTCTCCAATTTTCCGCAGGTTTTACAGTTTGGATTCACATCCACATGTCTCCTCATCAACCTTTCTCCTACTAGGGTTGCCCCTTTTAATAGCTTCCAGCAGATCATTTTCAGTTTTAGAGAGATTTTTTCATCATCCATAGATCCTTGATCCAATCTATACCAAAGTCAGAATCCTGACTCTTGTTGCTTTGGAGATGTTCTCTTGCAGCAAAATAACCAGACTTTGAGTCATAATGTCCGCTTCTACTGTGGATCCAGATGCGAGTATCTTCCATTCCTGATTCACACAAGCTAATGCATCAAATCTGCTTCTCTAGGTGAGGGACAATTTCTTTGATTCTCCTTGAGTCCCATTCCGTTTTATCAGGACACATTAAATCCGCCACAACCAAATCTTGCTTATCTTCTGAAGGTGGTCCAATCATAGACCATGTTGAGGTTGGCTTCAGCCATTTCTCTGTCCATAAGTTGATAGTGTTACCTGTACCTATAGACCACCCTAGGTTCTCCTTGATCAGTTCCCTGCCTCTGAGAATTCCTTTCCAAGCATATGAGCTTGAGGGAGCTTGGCTACAATTCATGAAATCTGTATCAATGCAGTACTTAGCTGTTAGCATTTGTGATAGGAGAGAGTCTGGGTTTTTAAAAATTCGCCAGCTAATTTTTACCACTAGGGCCAGGTTAAGTGCATGAACATCTCTGAAACCCAACCCTCCTTCTTTTTTTGATTTTTTGATTTTACCCCATGCAATCCATGCCATGTTTTTTACCCCTTGTTTTCGATCCCACCAGAATCTTGTAAGTTCTGATTTTATCCTATTTCACAGTGAAACTGGTAATAAGAAGCAGCTCAGGGCGTATGTAGGCCTCGAGCTTAGCACACTTCTGAACATAACATTTTTTCCAATTTTCTGGACTGGTTGATGTTTTTCCGGTGAATTTTGTCAAGGATGCTACTAAACAGATCTTTCTTCCTTCTTCCAATGTGTTCAGGTAAGCCAAGGTATTTTCAAGCTCTCCTTCTTGTGAAATTTGCAGCTCAGCCTTCAGTGTTTCCTTTTGTCTCTCATCCATTTTTTAAAAGAAGGTGACTGCAGATTTCAGTTTGTTGATTGATTGCACTAATGCTTGTTCATATTTGCTTATTATATTTTGTAGGGATCTGATGTTCTTTGAGTTGCCTTTGCAGAAGAATATCGTATCATCGGCAAAAAGGAGGTGGTTGATTTTTTGTCCCCTCCTTGAAATTTTTAGACCTGGGAATGAATTGTCTCTCATTGCCTTACAGCATAATCCTGACAGCACTTCACCACAGATGATAAACAGATAAGGAGAAATGCGATCGCCTTGGCCTATTCCTCTAGATGGTCGTATTTTTCCTTTTGGCTCCTTGTTGATTATAACATCATACTTGACGGTTGTAATGCATTGCATCAGCCAGTTGATCATCTTGCTATGAAAGCCCAGTATTGTCAAAACTTCTTTAACAAAATACCACTCTAACCTATCATAGGCCTTTGTTATATCTGTTTTTACTGCAACTACTCCAATTTCTTTGATATTATCTTTGGGAGGGTTGGGCTTAGTCTTTTGGCTAGGACTTTAGCAATAACCTTATATATGAAGTTGCATAAGGCAATAGGTCGGTAATCTCCTACCTTCCATGGGTTTGAGATCTTTGGTATGAGTCGGATGTACGTCGCATTCATTGAGTGAGACATTGCCCCTGTAATGAAAAAATCTCTGGTTTCCTTTATTACTGCAGGTCCGACTGTTGGCCAGTTTGATTTGAAAAAGTATCCTGAGAACCATCGGGTCCAGGTGCTTTATCCACATGGATTGAGAATGCTCAATCAGAGGTTGATATGGATATTCTTTGATGGGAACCTTTTCCACCAGTTTCTTCACTTCTTCATTATCACGGAACCTTCTATCATATCTAAACATAGACTTCTTCCTTATTTTCTCAGGTTCCAAGATGGTGAGAAGAGGTTTGTGGTCTGATGCTTCAAACCACAAGTAAGCTGATCTGCTAGAAAGAAACAGCTCAAACCATTTCTCCTCTTCCATAGATCTATCAAGTCGGCACTTTACTGTATGGTTATGACGTGTTCCTCTCCAAGAGAGGGGGTCACCAGAATGTGGGATGTCAATGAGTCTGGCTTCGGAAATGAAGGATCTGAAATCCACAAACGAGCTTTCGGGTCTTCTCACTCCTCCTTGTTTTTCCTCGTTTGACAACAGGTCATTAAAATATCCTATAATTAGCCAGGATTCACTTCTGATTCGAGCTTCTGCTAGGAATTTATTCCAGATTGCTTTCCTTACCGCTTTGTCTGTATTACAGTAAGTGAAAGTCGTGTGGAATCTTTTCCCTTCAAAACGTATCTTCGTTTCAATCGAGTCTTGTGTTGCTGATAGTATCTAGATGCTAACTCTATCAGACCAGAGTAGTAAAAGACCTCCACCTCCATGACCATGAGGGGAAACAATTTTATGGTTTTGGAAGTTAAGACTTTCCACCTTTTCAGTTACATATGAGTCAATATTCTTAGTCTCCATTAGGAAGATTACATCAGGGTTGTATCGAGTTTTCAACCTTTTGAGTCGCCGAAGTGTCGAGGGATTCCCAAGACCTTGACAGTTCCAGCTTACAATAGCTAAGGAAGAGGAATGGTTGGATTGTGAAAATCCAACCTTTTGCCTTCCAAATTTCGTCTAATAGTTCTTTGATTCTGGGCTATTGCTTCCTCTTGCTCTAATTCTTCAGTAATTTGTTTCAAATATGCTGCATTTGATGGCCCTGCTTGGTTTTCGCTTACTCTTTTCTTATTTTTTGCTGTAGGGATCTTCCTTATGGGGCTAGGTTTTACCATGATAGTCTTCCTTTTCCTGGTCTTTCCTCCACCTATGATTCGAGGGCTTACAACAATGTTCATCTTGCAATTGCTCTGCAATGACTCTTTTTGATTCATTCCTTTCTTGTTGCAGATGGTGGAATTTGACCGATATCATCTGGCTGCACAATCCGGAGAAGAGCAGGGACCCTTTCTGTACTATTTATCCTCATCGGTGATAAATGAGACTCCCCATTTTCTATCTTTGGGTTTGCTGCTCCAATTCTTAGTAGTGCTGGGATTCTTTCACCTGGAGATGATAGAGGGTTTTTATTTTTATCTGCAGATGCTGTTAGCGCGGTGTATTCTAGTCGATGAGCTACTGGTATCCTTTCCTCATTATTAGCACTCTTAGGTGATCTTGGAGCTTGTAACTTAGTGTTGCTATTTAGTTATAGTCCAGCGTTCCTTGCCGTACTTTTTTCAAAAACACCTGCAGCTAGTGCTTGTTTGATTCTTGTTATTCTAGTCTGCTTTTCCGAAGAGTCTGCTACGTTAGCATATTAAACAGTTACGTTCTTAAACTCTTCCAAGGCCTTATCTATTGCTTGTGGAGGTACCTCGTCCCTTCTTGTTACTAGGTGAGGATCCTTACTTCTCTCTCCAGGTTGCTGGTGAGTTTGGTTTATAGCTATTATCATTGATGGTGTTTCAGACTCTTTGGGTTTCTCCTTATAAGAGATCTGTCTTCATACCAACTTATCATTTTTCCTTTGCGGCTTTATTCTCTGTCTCATCAAGGGTTGGGAGATTTGGCCAGACTCTTCGTTCCTCCTTCTGATGCTTCGTGTTTGATTTGTAGATGATTGATCTCTGCCTCGTTTCCTTTTTGGGACCGACAATGAAGTGGATGATTGTTTTGCTATTTTTGAAGTATCACCATCTCTAAGGGATGTCTTTTGGTGCTGTGTTGGCTGAGCTACCATCTGTTTTGTCTCTGAACGTGGGGAAAACGGACGTGCTTTGTCATCCTGGTCAAGTCTCTTACATTGATAACAATGATTAGCAAGCCTTTCATACACAAGATCGACTGTGATTTCTGAACCATCTGAAACTCTAAGGTTGATTTCATTTTCAGTGGTTTCAGTCCATATATATGGACACGTACTCGAGCAAATGCAGAGATAATTTCCTTTTTCTCTAATTCACTATTTCTTTCCCAATACTTGATAATACCTCTAGTGACCATAGGTGAACAGGGAGACCATGGAATCTCACCCAGAATGGTAGGATTGATGGGAAAGAGGGGTCTAATAAAGTTTCCCATTTATGCAGGATCGCCATCCATCTCGCAAAGTGGTAGGGTCTTCCATGGAGGACAGCTTTCAGATCTGCTTCATTCTCAAACTCAAATCGGAATACACCTTGTCCCAGGTCTATTCCAATGGCTTTAGTGGAGGTGTTCCACATGTTTGAGAAGAAAGATATAAGAGCCCAAACTCTTTGTTGATTTGGGTTTGTTACTCGGCCTATTAGGGTTAGCGCCTGGTTTTCGAGTTTGGTATCTTGACTCAAAGGTTGGAATCTTGACTCTGACTACCGATTCTTCTTGCTTGTCTACTATTATCTCCTTCCCTTTTTCAGGTTTTGAGAATCTGTGCGCCATTGTTGCAGGGTGACACCTCTATATTTAGTAGGACTTTGAGACACCTTGAGGTTGGCTCACTACGAATTTGTAGCCTCATCTGAGTCAATACAAAGGGTTCTCCACACAAAGGTGGGTAGTAAGAACTAGAAAAACTCTAGATTTGAAGATGGTTCGAGAGTCTCAAACTCAAGAAAAACAACTGAAACTGGGACACATTCCAATCATCCTTAAGAATCCTTCATGGATCTTAAAGAGATGGTATTTTGAGCTCTGAAAAGTGGAATTCCGGTTGCAATTTTCTTTTTTTGGAGGGAAAACCAGGTAGATGAGAAACCACTAAACAGTATATTTCAAAAAAAGGATTATTTTGGGTAATAAACTGCTAATTGGTAAACTGCCTTGATTACCGGGCCTGAGAGAAAAACTTGTCCATTATCCCACAGCCAAGATTTCTAATATGTCTAATTTATGGAGAAAGGAAACTACACACAAAAAAAGCAATTACTAGAACAATAATGGAGAGGTGGAGCGTTTTCTCTATGAATTGATTCCTCTTGTTCACGTTTATGATGAGTTCTAAGTCGATTCATCTTTACCTTTCGGTCTTCTTCGTTTTCACTTTTTTGAGATTTCATCTCGTATCTTGCATGTTCAAGATCCTAGAAATAGAGTTAAGGCTTAAAGAAGAACCATCTTTGATACTTTATGTTGGATAAACTTCAACAATTATCTTGAAGCCTAATACAATTTCTAACGAGTTGGTTAGGATAAGAAAAGGCAGTTGACGTAATCCTAAGAGAATTTGGAAGTTTTCTAGTTCTAAGAAAAAGAAAAATTGTAAGAAGGAGATATGATTAAGAAAAAGAAATTCTAGTTCTATATTCGATCATAAGAGAAAAAAGATCAAGAGTTTTGTGTTTAGTTTTTTATTTAAGATTTCTAAACATCAATAAAGAAAGTTGTCTTTATTCAAAGCTAAAAAGTTTCTAAGCTACTTTATATGGTATCAGAGCAAAGATCCTGCTTTGAATTGATAAAACTGTTGAAGAAGAAAAGCACAAGAGATGGGAGACGACGTGAAACCAATCAAGAAGGATTTGGTACCTCACACACTAAGGTTTTAACCCTAGCAATCTACTACAATTGCACAACAAACAAAGTAGTGCTTAGAGATCGAATCCAAGAGGACTAATGGTTACACTATTAATCTTTAGATAAAACTTAAGCTAAGACAAACCAAATAAAGATGGGAACTAAACAAAAAAATAAACGATGTAAAACTAATAAATAAAGGCATCAAGCACATGAAATTCATCAAGAAGTAGGAAGCTAAATCAGAAAAACTATTCACGGCATACACTCAATCAATTCTCGACTTAGACATAGAATTCTAGCAAACCCACTGTCGTTGTGCCTACTACTATGTTTATCAATCTGGTGATCCTAACTATCGTTGGTCCTAGAATTGTAAACATGCTTTATCGATTAGGTCTAATATGTCCACAACTAGCCTCAACATCAACTTTCATTTCTTAAGGACTAGTTGCTCTTCTAAGCTAGTTCAAGTATCTAACAAGCTTTTGAAGAGTTAAACAAGTTAAGATCATATACTAGATAATCAGGCTAATCTAAGCATTAAACTGAGTCTTAGATGGAGAACACACAAGATAAAGCTCTATTTGTTCATAATTCATTATTCCTAAAACCCTAGAAAACCCTAAACCTGATAAGAAAACTATTCAAACATAATATAAAGAACAAACAATGATGAAGAATAGAATGACATAATTAAAATAGAAAAAGAGTTCAAAAATCTTCTCCAAAGAGTTGTGGAGGATGAGATCTTCTCCCCAAGGTTACAATTAAAAGCGCCTATTGAAAAGTAATGAAAAGCTGTTCTACAAATTGGCTATATCTAGTTATTATAGGTCAAAATCGTTCTGGTAAAAAAAAGTTAAACTAGGCAAAATATAGAAATTTCAGGGTTTTCTCGCAAATTAGAATCAGATGTATCGATCTCCTATGGACATATCGATCTGCAAGTCGGGCGGCTCTTTTACCAGGTCGATTCAGGAGCTGACCGGTCAATCCCGTATGTTCTCAGCCAGAATAACATATGTTGTGTAAAATCATCATATCTTCCAAACAGCTTATCTGATTTCCCTCAACCACCTCCAAATGAAAGCTAACTCACGTGGCTATCTTGTGTCCAAATTTCAGCTCAACCCAACGGTGGGATGTCTTTCAAAGGAAGCCAAACTTCTGACCCTTCTCCTTGATTTTGCATCTCCATATGCTCATTTCCACTCAAAACAGCTCATTTTCACTCAAACAAATTTTCTAGAGCTCTTAAAGTCCTTGAGTAGGTTTCTATTAAATTCGCCTCTTTAACAAGATGGATCGGAAGGCTTGATTCAATTTGCCAAACAACTAGGAAGAAGGTCCTTATCAATCTTGTCAGATATGTATATGTTGAGCTTATCTATCCCAATTTGTGAGCTTAGCTACACTAGAGTTTATAGGGAAATAAATTGAAATTCAGCCGGAAATAGAATGAACAAACACAAGAGGAGGTTACATACGATTAAGAAAGAAACAAAAGGGCACACAACATGAAGTAAGATTTAGGAGAAACAAAGAGTGTTAAGCTTTGCCCAAAATGTTTTATTTGGATACAAAAGGGCAGACACGTTTTTGATGATGGAATTGTGTAAGAGGTTATTATGATCAATTTCCATAGCCATGGCAGGGAGGCACGCCTCCCTCCAATTCAACACGTCCATCACAGACAAGATGCCCGAAGTTTGAATTGCCTTGGCAACAGGTTTTACACTCAGTATTTGAACCTAAGTATTGCACCGGTCCGCACTCTTCCAAGAAATTGAAGCATGCAGCCTCGGTCTCTATCAACGCTACATGTTCACATATTGATGGACTTGAGAGATCATCCACTACACCTAGCCGTTATTTTGTAGGTAGTCTACCTTGTAGATCCTTAATCAATATATCTTCCTAGGATTGGTTCAAAAGAGTACCTTGGTCACTATTTTCCATCTGATCAATTCTACACATTTTAGCTTTCACCATTTGTTTCGTTGATTCCTCAAAAGTCCAAGCTTCTTTGGCTTTTTAACGAGTTCTTTTATGGCAGCACTTTCAGTGGGGTCTGGGCAGTTGGAGTATTGTGCCATATAATCACAAATTTTTCCATGGCTCTTTCAAAGTCTTCCCAAGGGATCTGAGATGGTAGGGTTCCCGTCTCGTGGACCATGATTTCCTTGCCAGGTTATTTTGTAGACTTTTCTTCTGGTTCTTGAATAGAAGTTGTATTTTCATGTTTGCTTTGATATTGCTCAGCACATCTTTGGTCAGGTTCTCTCTCTGCTATAGGTTTCCGGACTAGCTTCCATGTGAAGGAGTTGCGGAGGTCATGTTGTCCTAGCCTCTTGTAGCTAGGGTAAGGGGAAGCTCTATGCTTTTCCCTGTTGTAGCTGCTTCTCTCCTTCAGCTAGTTGGTTCTTTCAGATTCTCTCCTTTGACTAAAATAAGAGTAGTGTGAGTTCCTCTAATAATGTGATAGATGATGGCGTAGGTCTGAGGAAGAGGAGTCATTTTGGACCTCCTCTCTACGTTCCACAAGTTTTCCAGGGTAAGATCCTCTTTGTTCTCTTCCCTTCTCCTAGGTTGCTCTCTATGGAGCTTGGAGCAATCTGTTTGTTCATGACTGAGTTTCTTACAGGTGAAGCAGAATTTTTCCATTCTTTCATAAACCAAATGTGATGTCAGCTCTTCACCTTTTGGCATTTTGACAACGACTTCTGTGATTAGAGGTAGGAGGCCATTTTTCTGACCCGAACTCTAGCAGCTGCTAAGGTAATATCCACTTTCTCCACAATCCCAATATCCTCTCCAACTCTTTTTATGATATTGTGGGTCCAGAGATGGACTAGGAGTCCTTGGACCTTCATCCAAAAGGAGATTTGGGATGGAAAATCTTTTGAAATTGTTTCTTCCCATCTTTGAAGGATAATCATCCATTTAGCAAAGTAGTAAGGGCCATTGCTGAGGACATGGAGGAGATTTTTTCTTTCTCAAATTGGAATTGCACCAAGCCTTGACCTAGATCTGCTCCCACCGGTTTAGGGGATACTTTCAAGTGTTCTGCAAGGAAAGGTACCAAATACCACACCCACTGAGCTCTAGGGTTTGTTAGCCTTGCTATTATTGTGAGAGATCTCTTAGTGATGAGGCTCTGGTTTTCTGTTTCAGAGACTCGGATCCTCCCTGTTCGAGGAGGTGGTTCTTGCTTTTGCTTAGATCTGCCTTTGTTGTTCACTGAGACGCTCATAGCAAACATTCTTAACAGAGTAAACACAGAAATAGAGTTTAAGTTCTTCACACAAAGTGAGACTTATGGAGATAATCTCTAGAGTGTTAAGAAGTAGATTCACCACACAGTCCTAATTTTTCCAGCAACACAAGAGTAGATCATGGAAGTAGTGGGCAAGAATAGCTGAAAATCATTCGGGAGCATGGTCGCCGGTGAGCACGGAGACCGGAAACCACCATGTTTCCTAGATGGGAACCAAAAACAGGTATATGGTAAAAACATTTGAAAAATACCGCCTGGTAATTGCTAAGTTTAGTAAAATCCAGTTAGCTCTAAATTGTCTTAGGAGTAGTGCATGGGAGAGAAAAGTTAGTGAGAGAAGCCAAATATCATCTCCCCTGTAGTGTAGTAGATTAAGTTCTACGTCTATGTATCTTCTTGTCTTGCTAAGTTCTCTGTAATTTCTTTTGGTAGTTTTGTACATTGGTTCCAACAACACACAAATATGGAAATATCAATAAATCCTGTGTTTTATATCTTCCAATCGGACCATTGAAAGTTAGGAGCTTCTTGGTTTTGATCAGCAGCATCAATATGCTCATTTAATTCCACGAGAATTCTAGCTTTTCTAGCCACTTCCTTCGTATTTGGTGGTTCACTCTTATCCTCATGCCAAAATGAATAATTTTCTAGCCCTCTCTGCCGGACTTTTTGTCTTTGGGGCATGGTAGTAACGTCTTTCAATAATAGTTAACAACCAACATAGAGAATAAAAACTGTAAATAGCTTTATACTTCAATGAATAGCACAAATTGAAACTCAAAACCATCAGAAGAAACACGAGAGAACTCTTTTGAAGTTGTAATCAAAAGATTTATAGTTCTTACTTATCATGAGACAAAATTATAATATGAGAAGATGATAACTAAAAGTAGGAGTTAAAATTTGAAGAGAAGAGGAGCACCGGCAAGATGCTGATTTGAGAAACCAGATGAATGATAGACTAGGAAATGAGATAATTTTAATTTAGTCTTTCATTTTCTTTGGGAAGAATGAGAGATGAAATTAAAATTTGTAGAAAGAAAACTAGTGAAGGTTGAAGAATAGAATGGAAAATGAGAGAAGAGAAAAGAATAATAGCTAGTGAAGAAAGAGGGAAAAAATGAGTTTTGAAAGAGAAAAGAGAAAGAGAAATTGTTATAAGTTTGTAAACAATCGTTGGAGAAAATTAAACATAAATCTAAATCAAGGGCATTACTATCATTTTGGCGAGAAACACACTATTTAAAATGAGATAGTTGTAACATTTTGTGGAAGAAAAACATGTCTATGCCATTCTTTGCAATTTTGCAATTATGAATACCTTTTCTTACAAATACTTTTAAATTGAATTTAGATGTACGGTTGGCTCGCTACAAAGCTGGTATCATAGCAAATGGAAAACCATGAAAGGAAACAATTGTTTTTAGTGAGTGATACTCTCAGGTTTTACCATAAGCTATGTACTGCAAGTGCACAGCTATGAAGTAGTAGTACTATAGAGATCGAATCCTCAAGGAACCAAGTATTGCACTTTTGATCATCAACCATATTTCTCAAACTATAGTAGTCGGATTCAAGAGACAAACAAGCAAATTTAAATGATGTAAAACTTAATAATAAAAGCACCAGGCATAGGGAATTCATCGGGAAGTAGGAATCGAACTAGGTAAACTATTCAGAGTATTACTTAGGTTCAATTCTCAACTTGAACAGAAAGGTATAACGAGTCTACTCTCGCAGTCCTCGAGACTCCACTCGACAATTTAGAGGTTCTAACAACCATTGGTTCCAAATCTCGAATAGACATTAAACAAGTAGGTTCAACTATCCACAATCAACCCAAATATTAGCTATCGCGGTTAAGGATTGATTGTTCATCTAACCTAGTTCACATTACTAGCAAGCTTTTGGAGAGCTAACAACCTAGGTTCATAGATTAGCTGATCAGGATATTCTAAGCATTAAGCACAAGAGTAGATGGAGAACACTCTTATTAGATTCAATTCTGTTTGTTTTTAATCATTAATTCCTAAATCCCTAGAAACCTAAACCTGATTGGTAAACTACTAAGACATAATCAAAATAGGATCAAAAGACATAATGAAAATAAACTTAAATTGCATAAAAATACGAAATAGAGGGTTAGAGATTCTTCTCAATGTTGAATTCTCTCTCGCTCGAGCTTACAGAATAGCTAAAAAGTTCTCTATGAAATAATGGTCGATTGTTATGAAAAGAAATAGAATAGAAGTATTTGTATATCGTAAGATCTAGGTACAAAAAAGGAAAATTAGGTATTTTCTTCGTAGCTCGTTGATAGAGCAATCATGGAGTTGATCAATCGATCATGGACTTGTGTAATCGATCTCCAACACGTCAGGTCGATCGAGGGGTCGAGCAATTTTCTGGCAAGAAGACTTTATCGATCGCTCAAGAGGTCATAGCCCTTTTCTGTGAAACTTCAAGTACTCCAAAACCATCCAAATGAGACTCCAATGCCAACCAAGTTCATACATATTCCACCTAAAAGTGACACAAAATACAGACAGAAACTCTAAAAGTAGGCATATTAATGAGCTCAAAACTAGTAAAAATAGAGGTATATCAGTGAGACATTTTATCTACCGATTAGGATGATGGATTAATTATTAGGCACATCTTTAGTTTGTTTTATTTCTTTTATTTAGGGATTTTATCTAATAGGCGCATGACATACTAGGTTTATTTCTCTAGGGAAATACCTATAAGTATTGTGACTCCAGAAACTTTTGCATATGGCCATTTTATTAAATTAAGAAAAATCGGAGTTTCTCTCATACAAATTTTCTAGAGCTCTTAAGGTCCTTTAGTAGGTTCGATTGAATTCTCCTCTTTAACAACATGGATCGTAAGGCTTGATTCCATTTGCCAAACAACTAGGAAGAAGGTCCTTATCAATCTCGGCAGATCTGTATATGTTGAGCTTATCTATCCCAATTCGTGAGCTTAGCTACACTAGAGTTTATAGGGAAATAAATTGAAATTCAGCCGGAAATAGAATGAACAAACACAAGAGGAGGTTACATACGATTAAGAAAAAAACAAAGGGGCACACAACATGAAGTAAGATTTAGGAGAAACAAAGAATGTTAATCTTTGCCCTAAATATTTTATTTGGAAACAAAAGGGCAGACACGTTTTTAATGATGGGATTGTGTAGGAGGTTATTATGATCAATTTCCATAACAATGGCAGTGAATTATCATCGACTTGTGTAAGAGGTTATTATGATCAAATTTTCATAAGTGTATATGTATTTTTGGTATTATCATGACTTGTTCGAATTGATTAATCCAACAGAAAGTTGTTACTGTCTTAATTTATTCTTATAACTCATATATATATATATTTATCTTTGATTATATATATATTCTTAAGAATACATATATAAAATGCTTATGTTCTTTTCATTGACGAGTAAACACGAATCTTGGACATTATCTTATTTGGATTAATAACTTAGCTTAATAATAAAGCTTAGGTTTTACGAGTACTGCAATAATCATGGCGACACCAAAAATGAAACCGAATGGAATTTGCTCATCTCCAAATTTAGACTTTGGTTTCACGGAAGATAAACAATCTCTGCCTGTTATCTAACTTTCATTTTGCATACATTAAATGAGTTGTTAGAATTTTCAAAACTAATTTTTTTTTCACAGCCAAGATTTCTAATATGTATAATTTGTGAAGAAAGGAAACTACGCACAAAAAGCAATTACTAGAACAATAATGGAGAGATGGAGCGCTTTCTCGATGAGTTGATTCATCTTGTTCACGTTTATGATGAGTTCTAAGTCGATTCATCTTTTACCTTTCGGTCTTCTTGTTTTTTCACTTTCTTTGAGATTTCATTTGGTATCTTGCGTAATCAAGGTCCTAGAAGCAGAGTTAAAGGCTCAAAAAAGAACCATCTTTGATACTTTATGTTTGATAAACTTCAACAATAAGCTTGGAACCTAAGATAATTTCTAACGAGTTGGTTAGGTTATAAAAAGCCAATTGACGTAATTTTAAGGGAATTAGGAAGTTGTCTAGTTCTAAAAAATATTGTAATAAGGAAATTGAATTAAGAAAAAGAAATTCTAGTTCTATATATATGATCATCAGAGTTATGGTTCGATCATAAGAGAAAAAAGGATTTAAGAGTCTTGTGTTTAGTAAAGAAAGTTGTCTTTATGCAAAGCTAAGAAGTTTCTAACTTTATTTGTTATCAGAGCAAAGGCCCTGCTTTGAATTGATAAAACCATTGAAGAAGAGAAGCACAAGAGAAGGGCGACGATCTGAAACAAATCAAGAAGGATTTGGTACCTTATACACTCAGGTTTAAACCCTAGTAATCTACTGCAAGTGCACAACCAACAAAATAGTACTTAGGGATCGAATCCACGAGGACGAATGGTTACACTATAAATCTTTAGATAAAACTTAAGCTAAGATAAACAGAATAAAGATGGAAACTAAACAAAACAATAAACGATGTAAAACTAATAAATAAAAGCATCAGGCACATGGAATTCATCAAGAAGTAGGAAATAAAATCAGGAAAATTCACAGCAGACATTCAAGCAATTCTCGACTAAGACATAGAATTCTAGCGAACCCACTATCGTGGTGCATAGTACTATGTATCAATCTGGTGATCCTAACTGTCGTTGGTCCTAGAATTGTAATCATGCTATATCGATTGGTTCTAATATGTCAACAACTATCCTTAACATCAACTTTCATTGGTTAAGAACTAGTTGCTCTTCTAAGGTAGTTTAGGCATCTAACAAGCTTTTGAATAGTTAAATAACCTAAAAGATCATAGACTAGGTGATCATGCTAATCTAAGCATTAAACTCAGTCTTAGATGGAAAACACACAAGATAACGCTCTATTTGTTCCTATTCATGATTCCTAAATCCCTAGAAAACCCTAAACTTGATAAGAAAACTATTCAAACATAATAGAAAGAACAAACAATGATGAAGAATAGATTAACATAATTAAAGTAGAAAAGGGGTTCAGAAATCTTCTCCAAAGAATTGTGGAGGATAAAATCTTCTCCCCAAGGTTACAACTTAAAATGACTGTTGAAAAGTAATTTAAAGTCGTTCTAAAAAGTGGCTAGATCTTGTTTTTATAGGTCAAAATCATTATGGTACAAAAAATGTTAAACCGGGCAAAATATGGAACTAAAGGGTTTCCTCAAAACAGGGCGGATCGGTCGATTGCCGTCAAGCTACCTCCAAATGAAAGCTAACTCACATGGCTATCTTGTGTACAAATTTCAGCTTGATGCAACGGTGGGAAGTCTTTCAAAGGAAGCCAAACTTTTAATGCTTTTGCATGATTTTGCATCTCTTTATGCTCATTTTTGCTCAAAACAGCTCATCTTCTCCCAGAAACACCTATGACTTGGAAAGACTCTAAAATAAACTAAAATACTCTAAAACAAGTACTTAAACTCAATAAAACCATGGAAAACAAGGGTTAGAAACCGATAAAAGTGACGTACATCAAATTCCCCCATATTTAGCCTCTTGCTTGTCCTCCAGCAAGCAAAGACTGAAAAGAAACATGTAATCAAGGGAAATCATTCGTCATTAGAATAATACTAGTCAATCCCTTTAGTAAACCTAATTTCCTATTTTGCACATGTGTTTTGAGGATCATATAAATTGTTTTTCAGTTTTAGAAAGAGACACAGAGTTATTTTTTAGCTCACGGAGTATTTTGTAAGCAGGGAGAAGAATTGCATTATATTTTTGAGAAGATTTCTGAAACCCTTTTACTTAATATAATCGAATTTCATGTTCTTCTTCATCAAGCCATCAATTTCTTGTTTAATCATGTATGAGTAGTTACGTAA
Source organism: Lepidium aucheri (assembly GCA_900406435.1). Lineage (NCBI taxonomy): Eukaryota > Viridiplantae > Streptophyta > Magnoliopsida > Brassicales > Brassicaceae > Lepidium > Lepidium aucheri. The sequence goes on along the minus strand of OVBA01004510.1, from coordinate 7,723 downwards.
TCAGGTTTAGGGTTTCCAAGGATTTAGGAATCAATGATTGGGGATTGAATAGGATCTGATCCATAGAATTATCCATCTTTGCTTGTGTGTAATGCTTAGATTAGCTTAATCACCTAATCTATGATCTTAGGTTGTTTTACATTCCAAAAGCTTGTAGAATTCCTGAACTAGCATTGATGAGCAATTAAATCTAACCAACGATAGTTCATTGTTAGGATTAATTGTGGATAATTGAACCTGTTTTTTAAGGCCTATCTAGAATCTGGAACCAATGATAGTTAGGATCTCTAGGTTGTTAGATAGAGTGACAAATACCACGATAGTGGATTTGTCAAACATATATCTTCGAGTCGAGAATGGTGCCTATTTGTTCTTAAATATTTTCCCTGATTGATTCTTATTTCTTGATGAATACCCAATGTCTGATACTTTTTATTATATTTGCAAACCGTTTAAGTTGGTAGTTTTCATTTTTATTATTCTATTGGTATAGCTTGAATTCGAATTGAGTAATTGAAAATGCAAACTTGGTTCTTCGTGGATTAGATCCCTAAGTACTACAACTTCATTGTTGTGCAATTGTAGTAGATTCATAGGGTTAAAACTTTGTGACACCAAGTTTTGGAACAGTTGCCGGGGAACCAATTGGTTGCCTTTCGATTGAGATTCGAATTCTAGTTTATACTCTTTTACTTATGTTTTTCTTTTGTGTTTTGTTTTTGTTTTTCTTTTGGGTTTATTAGCAGAAGAAGTCAAGGTTCAGAAAATCTACTTGGTTTTGACAACGTGCAACTTGCTAGAGTGGAGCAAGAAAACTGTCGCGCAAAAGCAATGAATCGAGATAACCAAGAGATTCCACAGGATCATGAAGTTCAAACACTGTTCTGGGAGACCAGGATGTTCAGCAAATAGTTGAGCAGTTGTAGAGAGATTTAACTATGCTCAGGAGGCAGCAGGAACAGCCTCAACGCCGAGCTATAGGTGATGTGGATACATCTCACACCTACTACCAGAACAGATTTTCTATTCAACCTCTACCTATCCAAAGGCAAGACTATGAGATCAAGCCTGAGCTGATCGGATTTGTGTAGCACTATGTCTTCAACGACCTCCGAGGAGAGAATCCAACGGATCATATTAAGAACTTTGAGGATATGTGCAGCATTATGAGTTTGAATGGAGTCCCTGTGGACTATGTGAATTGTAAGGTGTTTCACCATTCGCTTTCTGATAAAGCTTCTACATGGTTGCGATCTTTGTCTCCAGGTTTACTCACCACGTGGAAAGAAGTTAGGGCTGTCTTCTTGGATCAATTCTACACCAAGTCGAAGACTACATGTTTGAGAAGCAAGATTTTAGTATTTCAGCAACGTTCTGGTGAGTCTTTGAATGAAGCTTTGGAGCGGTTCAAGGAATACCAACAAGATTGTCCACATCATGGGTATTCGGATGGTGGTATCGATTGAGAGTACAAGAACTCTTTGAATGCAGCAACTAATAGAGACTTCATGATAACACGAGAGATAAAGTTTTACTCTCATCGACAACTTGACTATGATTTCAAGGAATCATTTTCCACAGTATGAACAAGGAAGAAAGGTCAACAGTGTAGAGATTCAGAGGATCGATGAGATTGCTGAGAAACTTGATATGCTTAGCAAGGAAAATCTAGATGGTCAAAGAGGTGTGCATTAGCTAGATGATAGTATGGAAGTGGTGCAGATTCAGGATGATTCTAAGATGTCGGATGAGCAGAGGGAGGTCGAGTATGTGAACTGGCTGAACATGGGTCAGAATCCTAACTACCTCTCTTACAGGAGAACTAATGTAGAGAACCCCGAAGATGTTGTATTTCCAGCCCAATTATGCCTCAGAGATCGCCTTTCCAAGGGAAGCCGTTTGTGCAAGGTTCAGGTCAGAGATGGAACAATCATAAGCCTTTTAACCAGAACTCAGGAGGAAGCAACTGGCAGAAAACGGTCAAGCCATGGCAGCAGCAAGCTCCAGCGAGCACTTCACGTACTTCAAATGTTGAGATCAAAGCTTTGATCCAGCAGCTTGCAATCGAGCAGTAGAAGACTACGCGTGAGCTCAACACCAAGGTAGACAACATATACAATAATCTGAACAACAAGTTTGAGTCAGTGTCTATGCATCTGAAGAAGCTAGACACTCAAGTAGCTCAGACTGTTGAAGCTATAAGGAAACCTCAGGGAGCTTTACTTGGAAAAGGTGAGAAGAATACAAAGGATTCATGCAATGTGGTGAAGTCGGGTGTTGATGATGGTGCAGCGAGTAAGGCAGAAAAGTACAGACCTCCGATTCCTTATCCAGAAAAGCTGACTATGCTAGAGGATCTAGGAGAGTTCACCATCCCCTGCATTTTAGGAAAACTGACTTTCACTGATGCCCTTTATGATTCAGGTGCTAGTATGAATGTCATCTCCCTAGAGACGATGAAGAAGCTAGGGATCAAGCTTATGCAGGAGCACAACTCGTCTATCTTTTTTGGAGATGCAACTTCTAAGAGCCCTAGAGGAAGGCTAATAAATTTCACTTATCTTGTTGGAAGACCTTTTCTTAACACAGTAGGAGAAAAGATCGATTTCCCTAACAAGAGGATTGTGCTGTAAAAGGTGGACAAGGGAGTGTCATACCCGATTAGAGTTGCACCTAGTGATATGTGTGGTATGATCAGCATTTCTACTTAGAAGAAAGTTGTCTATGAGTTGGAAGGAGTAGTTTCGACAAGTTTGAGTATTTGTGAACCAGAGTATACGTCAGATGAGGAATTAGTGTTTATCACGAGCTAGCAGAGGATTCGGCTGAGCAAGAAGACATATGTATCCTTGATACTAACTCTGATATATATGATAAGTTCATTATGCACAACTTGTATCTTAAGATTTTTGCAGGAAAGCTTGGACTTGAATCTTCAGGACCATACATTGTGAAGGAGATTCACCTTGATAGAACTATAGTGTTGTTGGACACTTTAGGAGCTGAATTCCACAGGAAGGACGAACAGCTGAGAGAATTCATCACCGGTAAAGAAGGGATCAAGGGAGTGAACATTCCTCCCATGAATCAATCGCTATCTAAGTAGCACAAAATTCAAGCTAATGATTTTAAACAAGCGCTGAGTGGGAGGAAACCCACTATTAAGTAGTTTTTCTTTTCATAGTTTTTCTGTTTTTGATTGTTTTTTTGTTTTGTTTTGAATTTGTTTTAGGTGAGAATTTTATATAAGGGACAGGATCAATCTATCGAGTCAAGGATTGATCTATCCTAGGACACAAAGGATTATACGCTTGATTGAATGATCGACCCAAGAAGGATAGATCGATCAATCCATAAGATGAGCAGGATACGCTCGATGTCGACTTGCAAGGGTCTGATCGATCAATCAAGATTGCATAGGATCAAGAGGTCGATCGGGCAATCGACCTGCATAGATTTAATCAATGAAACCAAGAAACCAGTCATCGTACGCTTGATCCAGCGATCGACCTCATCACGTGTGACCGATTGATCAAGCGGATAAGAAAATTCTGAAAAATCATAGATCAATCGATCAATCGACATCCAGACTGATCAAGCGTCAAACCACGTAAGTGCTTTATAACCGAGAAAACAAGGGTTGCGCATGATTAAACTTATTTCTTCTCTCTTGCGATTTTTCTCCAAAAAACCTTAAGAGCACCTAATATCTTTAATTCTCAACCATTTTCTTCGATTCAAAAGTCTGTTCCACTTGGATTTTCCTCCTCTATCTGATTATCCTATTAGCTTTCTCGATTGGCAAAGATATGGCCCCTAAATTGACGATGTATAGTTGTATTTTCATGAAGATTTTGGGAATTTTTTGAGTTTTGATTATTTGATGCCTTACTGTGTAAATTCAATGTCTTATCATTGTCATATGCTGATTTTGAAACTCACTTGCCCACAATTGGATTGATTTGTTCTTAGAAACCGATGTGTTAGGTAGAAGGGGAATTTTAGAAATTTGGTAATTTAGATAAGAAATTAAATATTGTGATCAATAGATGCATTGCTGAATGATTGTCTTTGCTACTTATTGGTTTAGAAATTGTCGCAAATCCATCGCATATTCATCGCAGAACATGCGACGCCAAAGTTTTTATCGCAAACCTTCGATGTTTTTGCGACATCTTCTCATACGTTGCAAATTCATCGTATTTTCATCGCATTTTTTGCGACAACAATATTTCCTCGCAAATTTCCGTCGCAAATCGTATGTTTTCTTGTAGTGGTTGTGTACAGATCATGGCTAAAACCAACCAACCTAGGGTTCCATCGAAGAAAGTCAGGAGATCATCGAACCTCGAAGTAGGGCAGGGTTCTGGACAAGCTGCTGGTATGACTGAGGCTTCAATGAGGGCACTTTCGCCATGGCCAAGGCCTAATGGTAAGTAGTTTGAAAGGAATCTACGAAACAGGACAGGTCTAATTATGATGAAGCAGGACAACGCCTACAAGAGGCGTAAGGCTGAGGATGGTTGGAAACCATTCCATGGGATCTTTTATGACCAACTGCTTCAGAACGAGCCTGCACCAACTAAGTTTCTTTGTCCAATCATGATGGACAAGCTGGGTAACCTGGATTATGTTGCACGGATAATTGAGAGATTGGGTTTAGGTACCTTTGGATGTACTCCCTACCTGTTGTATCCACAGCCAGTGAGACAGTTTCTGGCCATTTGCGATCTTTACTTGGCTGCTGATCCACATGCTCTACTATCAGCCTCATATCAAATCGATGCTCTCCACAACTTCTGTCTGACTGAGATCTAATTGATGAAATCTGAAAATTGGTGTCAAGAGACTACCAATCGGCTCAACTAGTCCCTTCCTTTGGTCACCTCTGAATCTGAGCTTAATCAGCTCATTAGCAAATAGATACCCCCAGTTGATGCTCAAAGGAGGACCAGCAGCATAAGTACGATCTTGGTAAAGATCTGGTACCAAAGGATAGATGGCCTCGTGCAAGTACTCTAGCTGAGACTTGGTGACACTTCCTGACTCTTCCTTAGCAAGAATGGTCGACCCAATATGCTTACCAACTATCCGCATCGCAAGATTCCTGATGTGAGTAAGCTTTTGAAGACTTACCCTGATACCAATCACCAGACAACAAGTACCACAATGTATTCTTCGGAGGAGAATACTTTGATGCTTTCTGTCCAACTACATACTCATAAAAACCATAAACCCGACACAACTCCTGAATAGTGATCGTGTAAAGAACTCCCCTGTACATGTACGTGAGGTACTGAGCATAAACCAGACTGTGAGGATCAGCACTCATATGTAGATCACATGTCGCTAAGAACTGCCTAATGACCTCCAGATAAAGTGGATAAGAATCAAAACAGAATCTGGTCAGACTAAGATTATCGAGTAGCTTCGTAACATCCTCAAGAAACCCCATCCAATGCAACGTATCACGACAAAGGAACTTTGTTGGGATCAAGGTGTTATTTAGGAGCTGATCATAGAAGCTCTCATGAAATCTCTTCCAACCATCTCCTTCCTTTCTATTCTTATATGCTGATGTAGTCTTGACATAAGAAGGAGTGTCCCTGCTAGCCACTATATCGACAAAGTATGTCTGTTCCGGTCTCGGCCAAGGCGAACGCTCACCGAGTTGTCCATATGTAGGTGCATCATCATGCTGTTGTGACGACTGACCACGCTGAAGATTCCAAGATGCTTTGACTTTCTTTGTAGGCTTCTTAGGATTAGTAGTCGAAGTTCGAACCATCCACAATGCAAGAACAGAGACATAACCGATAAAAACTGAGTGTGTAATCGAGAAAATTCACAAAAATTTGATAATTCAGGCATACAAATGATCAGTGGTACGATTGCTATTCTATTAAACAAGATCAACATCCAGCAATGGATCAATTGAACTACAATCATGAAGATCAAGACTAAAAATTTCAAAAATCCTCTAAAAATTCTCCTTCAACCTAACAGGCAATCTCTAATCGAAATTCAATCATCCAAACAGCAAGAAGGAGTCGAATTCATGTAAGAATAAGGCATATGCATCAGTTAATCAATGGAAATCAACCAGAAAGCAAGTTCATCTTTACCCAATTCAACTTCCAAAATCAGACAGAAAATTCGAATTTAGAGAGCATACCTTTGCTAATCGAAATAATGAATCACATAATCAGATAGATGGTGAAATTCTAAGCGGAGTAGGCTTTTGAATCGTTAAAAACGGATGAACAACGAGCGAAAAAACGAGGTTTGAAATTTTTTGGAATAGAAATAATAAAAGTTTGCTTGATTTGAAACTGTACTGCGTGTTTAAGAAGACGAACCTGGGCCAATGATTGATCAATCCTTATGTTTATCGATTGATATGTGCTCCTGAGAGCAAAGAACGTCGATCCTTACCTTCTAATCGGGCGATGGATCGTGCGCAAGTTAGTTCCCGTTTGCTCGATCGATCCCAACTTTACAAGTTGGGCGATAGTTCGTGCGCTTCTTCTCTCTTCATTGCTCGATCGTGCTGTACTGCTCAGGTCGGGCTATGGATCGTGTGCTTCTTCTCACCCAATCAATCGATCGATCTATGCGTCTTGAATCAGGCAATGGATCGTGCGGTCCTCCACTTTTCCTTAGCACGATCGATCTTTGAGTAGCATGTTGTGCTCTGGATCGTGTGGCAATCCTATCTCCTTCAATTGGTCGGGCTATGCTTGTTCAGTCAGGCAGCGGATCGTGCGCAAACCCATTATGCTCATTGTTTAATCGATCATTGTGTGGATTGATCGATCGTTAGTCTCCGACAGCTTCCTACTTTGAGGAAAAACACAAAAACAAAAACGAGTGAAAAATAAAAGAAAGACGAAAAATAAACTACCTACTAGTGGGTTGCCTCCCACTCAGCACTCTTTTACTGTCATTAGCTTGACTCGGATGACATTAAGATGGCAGAACTTCTTGAGTGAGGGTTGCTCACTCCTCGGACACTAATCTCCTCAATGATGAATTTCTTCAGCTGTTCATCTTTCTTGTGGATTGTCCTTCCTGAAGCATCTAGCAATGCAACAGTTCCATCCCANNCAGAATTTTTCAAGACGATAAAGGATACAAGTGTCTTGATGTTCAGCTGAGTCCTTCTCCTGTTCATGGAGCAACTCATACTCCTCACCATATACTGCAACTCGAGCCGATGATTTAGTGCTCACTTGCTTTTCTTTACCATATCTGATCATCCCACATATATTACTTGATGAAGCTTGAATAGGATAGGAAACATCCTTGTCTACATTCTGCAACACAACTCTCTGGCTTAGGAAATCTAACTTGGCACCAGCTCTGTTGAGGAATGGCCTTCCCAATAAGATTGGAACAGCTCCTTCTCTCGCCATTTCAACAACAGTAAAGTCTGTTGGGATTTTGCAACTCCCGACCAGAACAGTGAAATCAACAAGTCTTCTTCTAGGTGCCTTAGAAGATGCATTTCCAAAAGAAACCGATGAGTTATGCTCTTGCATTAGGTCAATATCAAGTTTCTTCATAGTCTCCAAAGAGATCACATTGATACTAGCTCNAAGGCATCACTGAAAACTAGCTCTCCAACTCGACAAGGTATAGTGAACTCTCCTTGATCTTCTTTCTTCACAATCTCCTTAGGGTATGGAATAGGAGGCTTGTACTTACTCTCAACTAAACTCCC
>OVBA01004509.1:0-23055 GCA_900406435.1 Lepidium aucheri | reverse complement strand
TATCTACCGCGAGGGAGAAACAACTTATCACACTTGGACCATTCCACTCGGCCTCAGTCTGCGAGGACAGAGTAAAGACCACTCCTTGGTGTCCAAGCTCACCAAGTGACAGTGAGGAGAAGATTTCTAGTTGACCGACTTAGGTCGGTTTGATCATTCGAGTTATGCAAATAACCCTATAAATACCCCTTCATCATCATTTTATAGATCATCTGATGTTTTAGCAAAAGAAACTCTCTCTAATTTTCGTTGTAGCTTTTATTATTGCTCTTAAGGTACTTTATTGAATCCTTTTATGCTTTAATGAATTAAGTTTGCTTAGATCTTCATCTCTTACTTTCTGTTCTTTATTTTATTATTGGTGTTTGTGCTTATGAATATGAAATCTCCCTTGATCCTCCACTCTCTATCCATGAAGAGTGAGTAGATCCTTGTGGATCTCGAGGATAGGGAGATCAGAGGTGAAATCTCTGATCCACTCGCCTACCAAACATGAATTAGATCCAATCTCTTCTCATATGACCGAGCTTAAAGCCAATCTCTCCCTGATCAAGAGAGATCTGATTTGGGCCGAAACCCAAAGCTAGCGCTAAGGGAATCGGAGACCAAGTGTCATATGAGAGATTGTATTGATCCACCGAGGAGAGATCTAGTATGTGGATTAAATCATTAGATGTATTGGGCTGGACTTTAAGCTTTTGATCCGGCATGATCATGGCTAGTGTCGTAATGGATCATACATATCTGAAAGGGATCCTTACCATGAGAATGGGTGGATCTAGCTTGTCCCGGTCTAGAGACCATCGTATATAGCTAGACGAGGTCGGATCAGCGAGTTTATCGCCGATCAATCACCTCCTATCCTCTAGATTCATATTTATTACCTTAGATTTATCAATTGCTAGTTTATTGCTCTGTTTTATGAACATTTCTCAGTTTTAGATCATATTGCTCTGTTTTTATTTTGTCTTTTAGTGAACTGTGTCCTATATGCTAGTCTAAGAGCTCACATAGAAATATGACTTACCCTTGTGACAGATCGGTAAGTTATCTGAACTAGAACTAGGTACAAGATAAGTTGTTTGCTTGCATAACTGAGAATTGGTTCGACAACCCACCTACTTATTACTATACCTCAATGATTTGATAGCATAAGCCAAAAAACCATCTTATCAACGTTCAGTCATGAGGTGCGTTTATGACCTAATCATCAGTTCGTACTTCAAACCCTAACTCTTTTTATGTGAAAGTGCGCCTACAACAAAGCATGCATCCGCCTTACTTTCCACCGCATATAACTAACGACATTGTCAAGCGTGTTGGTCGTGTGGGTTTCCGATATCTAGGTCCATTTATCGCCTTGGGCCAATTTATGCGTTCGACTTTACTGTCCAGAGAAGTGCTTGCAAAGGCCAACACCAACAAGTACGCTTCTGTTGCTTCTCTAAGCAACGATGACTCTGTATACTTGCCTTTTTGCATTGTTGCCTACGTGCACAGAATGCGGTGGCCGTATACGTCACTGGGCTATGTACATTGGCAACATCAAGTCCATCCAAGAAGGCGTTGGTGGAACTATGTATGATATCAAATTATGGTCTGCTAAATACCAAATTTGCATGTGTAGATTTTAACTGTATGTCTGGCTGGAATGATATCGGCGTTGAGCAGCTTTTACATATATGAATATGATGTCAGATTTATGATTATGACATAATTATTTTCGTCAGCAAGACATGTTATTACTATTACCCGATTGTTAATATCCAAAGGTGGTGGGTGTGTATTATAGGGATGAAGTAGTAAAATAACAGTTTCAATGTACAATATATTCTCATATAGATACAGCGATCTGGAACCCTCATTAGTAACTTTACCAATTTCTTCTTTCTTGTTTTTAGGTCAACCGTTCCACTACCACATTTTGAATCTTTTCGTCCATGTCTACGATATCAGAATCATCGGTTTCAAATGCAATACGAAGAGGTTTTTGTTTAAAGTGTTCTTGTGGTTGCGAAGTCAAGCAATTTACTTCAACCACAAAGGATAATCCTGGCCGTCCTTTCTACAAGTGTGTAACTAAGAAGAGGTACGCTCTCAAGCTATTACATATACGTAGTTATAGTGTCGCACCAACTATTTTGATTGTACAATACACCCAATTGTGTATGTTTGACAGGACCACCTGTTTAGAAGGACATTCACCATATTAAGGCTTTATAATAGTAAAGTGAAATTTCTGCAAAATATCGAGTAGCTTAAGGCGGGTTTCCAAAGTGGATTTCAATGCATAACATTGCCCAATAGTTATATCGGGGCTATTTCCATATTATCCAAACCATCATCACTACAAAATCCTCTACAAGTTTCAAAAATTAGAGCGCTTCTTTTCTTTAAAGGTAGTTTTGCGCTGACTTTGCCATCCTCTGTATCATGATCGTTACCCAGCCATTCAAATCCCAGTCTCACAAAATTCTCGTCGCCTGAGTCCGTGCCATCGGAGTCTACACAGTAATTGTACCTTGAGTTCTTCTCTTCCCTCGTAAAGCCACATGGATCCTCCTACCGGTCTGCATAAATGCTTGGAGCATTCGAGGATCTAGCGTACAAATTTGCACCCTTAACTTTTACGCAAAGACAAAAGGAATTTGATTTTCATTTACTTAAGAATGATATGAACTGCCGACCATTTGAAACATAAAACAGTCGTGTATCAAGCAGCAATTTTGACATAACATTCTTCAGGGGCATGTAACTTAGCTCTACATTGAATAATTTTTTTCCTGATCAAAATCTTTGTACACCGTTCTCCTGAAATCCTCGAACCTAGTAGTCTAATTGGTGCTTAGAATACGAATCATCTATTATTATCAACCCAGAACAACTATCTTAAGCTGTTGAATTCCAATTTTCCAAGAACGAGAAGAATCTGCTCCATGGTCAATGAAGAAATCCGCAAAAATAAATGACTCAGATATGGCTGACGGCGAAAAAACCATTGGAGATATATATATATATATATGATGGTTTTACTTAGTTTGAGGTGCATACACCTCATAACCCTAAGTCCAACTACTATACAATACATCTTACACTTGACAGATTGGTTTGCACACCGTCCCAAAAAAAGTTATGGTCAACAATGATGACTATGTAACCATTACTACAGATTATCAGATCCATTCCAAATATATGTACATATGTCATGTAAACACTTTACATACCTATATAACTATTAAATATTTAAATATATGTCAACCTCTATATGTACATATGTCATGTGAACACTTTATATACCTATGTAATTAATTAAATATTTAAATATGTGTCAACCTCTATTGTCAACAACGATGACTATGTAACCATTACCAAAACCTAAACTATTTACACATATCCTTTGCGAATATTTATGTATATACATCACGTAAATATGTGTTAAACCTTTGCATAAATATGTACATATTTATGTGTCATACCGACATATATATGTATATACGTCACGTAAACACTTTACATAACTATGTAAGTAATTATTTATGTGTAAAATTCTATGTTCATCAATGATGACTATGTAACTATTACCAAAAACTAAACTATTTACACATATCCTTTCCAAATATTTATGTACACACGTCACTAAAACATGTGTCAAATCTTTACATAAATATGCTCATATTTATGTGTCATACCAACATATTTATGCGCATATTTATGTAAACACTTTACAGAACTATGTAACTAATTAATTATGTGTCAACCTCTACAGTCAACTACGATGACTATGTTACCGTTACCGCAAACTAACCTCTATACATAAATATACACATATTTAAATATGTGTCAACCTTACACTCGAGAAAGATGACTATATAACTATATCGGAAACTAGCTAAGCATATCCTTTCCGAGTAATTATGTACATACCTGGGTTAAAGAAACACATGATAAAATAATTTTGTAGTACTTGCATAATTCGAACAAAGATCATTGTTCAGTTCAACATGCAAGCTAACCTACTAATCTGAATCATGAAGATATGAGACTGAAAAGTTATTGGAAAACAGAGTTGCTCATTTATGTCGAACGCCAACCTCTCACACTCTTTACTTTTTTCCTCAAAAGATTAATCATGGTAGTAATCATCTGCTGACCAGTTGTGATAACCTCCTTGTTATCATTGCAAATACCTTTGAACTCAGCGTCATCCATGGCAAGACGATGAATGAATTGAAGGGCAAACACAGGACAATCACCCGATTTGTCGTTCTGAGGACTTTTATTTCACACTGCTCACCACTCTGCACCCGATCGTTAGCACCAACAAAAATGTCCAACATTCCACTTACTATTACCCTGATGTGGTCCACAGTGGCGAAGACCTCTTAATCTGAGGCACAGCTAACCGTGAAAGTCACAATTCCAAACCAGTATTCCCAATTATACCACACAGGCTTTGATACACAAATGCATACAAAAGTTGGGCTAATCATTTACAATATCACGTAGCCAGCCATCCTCTGGTTGTTATTTTCTTTTTTTTTGGTTTTTGGCCTAGTGACATCATTGTAAAACTTCTTATCACCACTTGACATCCTACCAAATCAAATTCAACAGACTCGCATAAAAATTTGAATATTCCTGGCAATTACAATACTATAAGAGAATCAAAAACTAACTCTTTTAATGCAGTAATCCTTTTTTTATGATCGCCATCCCTTGTACCAACTTCACCACATTGAAACCATTACTCGCTTGATGGTAGAACTACCAATGAATTGATCAATTTGAGTTCCTGCCTATTGACATCACTTTCCTCCATCTCTGTTTCACATGTTTTGATGACATCACTTATGTTTTGCTCAATCAGAGGTACACCAGGATCAGGAACTTTTATTTCTGTGTGACAAATATTATCAGCTACACTAGGATTCTTTCCAGATGTGTCTTCCATTTAATTACCGGTTTCCTTCTCCATTTTCCCCTTGGGGGCTTCCTCTACTATCTTCACTACATCATCAACCACATCCGTATCTTTTGGGGGTACCTCCTCCGTATTTGTGGTTAAAATCACCTGGCAAACATCATTAACCAATGTCCCAGATTCAACGAGCATACATCTGGCGGCATCAACGTTCTTCGTTTCAAGTATGACAACTGAAGATCTAACTTTCAGTTTCTTCATGCTTCTCTTGGAGATAGTTAGACTGCAATCCCACTTCCTAACAGTTTACAATGGTAAACCATTTTCGCCTATATGTCCGTCCATCAACCAGGACTACAACAACCGCAAGTGAACAATTACGACGTAATCAAAACAAAAAAATTTTATGCACCAATCTTACATCCACAAATATGTAACGAAAACATAAATGTTAGTATGTACACTGATATAAACATGTAGTTTACAACGGCATATTACGCTATGCACGTACATACTTATGTTGGTATGTACGCTGATATTGATACGTAGTCTACTACCAACATTAGATATGTATGATGATAAATATATGTAAAAGTAAAGTGCACAAGAGACTTTTACGAGTTCATGTTTCATTGTGAAATCCTACATCTCGCCGAAACATAGTTCCAGAATTCACTATCAGGATTACCTGTTGCTCAAAACTTGACGTATTACACGAGATAGAACATTAAAGAACAAGGCCCCTCTCAGCTCACTTTTCTCTCTCAAACTCTCTCTCTCTTAAACCCCAATTTTTGTTACAATCGAATCTCACACCCTGAAATCAATGTAAATATATGCTAGAATCTAAGAGAAGAATCTAACAACCTAACTACCCAACATAATTTATTAAAAGTGAGAAGATATGAATCTGGCTCGTTAGTGACCTTCACTCTATTTTTGTCCTCGCTGAAAGAGTGATGAATATGATGTGGTTGATCATGATTGGTTCCTACATCTTGAACCAAATTAAAGCTTCAATCCCTTCTGCAGCTGAAATAACCGGACTCAATCCTTTGAATCCCTTCAACAGAGTTTTCTTTTTTTGAATCTCTTTAACCAAGTTTTCTCTAAACCGAGTTTCTTTGATACTTTGAAACTTTCTCGTCGACAAAGAGACTTCTACATACTCAGAATATTCTGAACTGAACTCATGATCTTGACTATCTTTCTTCAGATAACTTGTAGGTTTAAATTTTGGTACTGGTGGAAGTGGACTTCACCACTGTGGCACGCTTAGATCATGTAAGGCCTAAGGCGAGTTAAAAAAATTATGGTATGTATCTAGACTTATATTTTTTGTAAAATGTGGCTTTCTAAATTCAATTTTTTGTGCGGCCTTGGCAAATGTCCAATTCAATTGCCTCTTGTAGCGAAAGGGATACATACACTAGTGTGATGGGTCTACGAACCATTGGGCATGAAACAGTTGCTTATGAAGCTGTTTCTGCTTCTTGTTCTTGTGACATTAGGTCCAAGGATTTCCAAGATATAAGTGAATATACATTCTTTACTCTCACTGAGCATTGGTTAATTCGTTTCTTTTCTGAGCTTTGGATTAAACCTTAAGTGATTCTCATGTCCTATCTTTACTTTAGGGTTAGTACTGTTGTATGTGAATCAGTACCTAGATCTTCATTGGCTATGAATTCGTTAGGACAAGCAAGCACATTGAAAGTTGATCCTCATATTCTCTGTAGATATATACTATGTAGGGAATGAACTTAATAGAGCGTGATGTCTTGACTTTAGTAAGATACTTGGACTTAGACTCTTTTGATGCTCTTTAATTATATATATTGATTTTCGATTCTTTGAATTCTAGTGTACATGAGATTATCAGGTTGACAATTGGATGATATCTTGTTTGTATGTAGTGCGTCAACCAATTTTGAAGCCACAACGGTAAGTGCCAGTTCTACATGGACATGTTAACCAAATTCAGGAAGATTCTGGTTCCATGATGGCTGCTTAAGTGTGAATTTCCACATAAACTACTGACATTTGCAATCAACAAAATCTGTCTTCATCTTACTTATAACAATGCATGTTGCATTCGCTTCAATTTGTGTTTTAAAAAAATACTTGCTTAACAATGCCTATATTATTATAGATTAGTTACAATTTGTCCTCGATTAACATTCTCATAATTTTCAATTTTTTAAATTTAGTTGCTATACAAGGAACAAATAGAAGTCATATATTAATATTGTTATTCTAAACCCTTTTTTGTTGGCTTAATTGTTGTTTTAATATTCATCTTACATATATATAATTCTGTATCTCGGTTTAAACCAACACAATACAATAACACGCAATTAAGCTCCGATTTGAAGGTTGGTCTATCTCGCCATCTCGATTCGGTTTAGTTCAAAATATGAAACGGCAGTGGGTCCACTTCCATTAATCTGATGTTGTTATCAGCTTGATGTTTTAAATAGATATTAGGATTCAATCCACGCTATAGTGTAGGATTTGATTGTTTTTTAATCAGTGTTTATTTAGTTCTTAGATCCGTGTTGATATTTTGAATAATGTTTTTGAAATGTTCTAGTGACCCAAAACTGAACCAAAATCAACGTGAATTAATCTAATCCAACCCAAACCCTAGAAAACACTCCATAGGTCCTAAGCTTATATATATATATATATAAACTGAACACAAACTCGATATGAAACAAATTAAGAACCAAGTTTTAGAGTTTTGTTAATTAATTTCTTTCGAATTTTGAATTTATATATTAAAATATCTAAACTCGAACTCGATGTATAATATACCAACCTATATCTAAAAAATAAAATATATGAGTATGTCTTAAACCAAAATAATAAAAATAGCAAATTAGATGAATCAAACCCGACAATATACCAGAATGTGCCCTAAATCTATGCCGAAAAAATCTAATCCAAAACCGAACCAGAATGAAATCAATAACCGAATTTGTAACTAAAATAAATTTTTGTTGAAATTTTAGTTTTTTTAGAATTTTTCTATTAAATTTGAATTTTTATTTAAAAATCTGTAATAAAACCATATTGATTCTATTTTTAAGGGTTGTTATGAACTATATATCGATTTTTAACCTAAAGTTTATAACACGGTCAAAATAAAAGTGTCTCCCGCTTTAATATATAAGATTTGATGTTTAATGTTTTTCACAAAATTATTTAATTTTCATAACGATTAATTTCATTTCATTTTGTGTTTTATCTATATAAAACATATTCCATTACAAATTCCAAAATAATCACAAATCAATCAACACTATTTAAATAGCAGCAGTAATATTTAGTTCAACTTTGTGTGAAGAACTGATCCACAACTAGTCATCTAATTCAGTAGTCATTCAACGTTCCAATGTGTGCGTTGTGTTGGTAGTTGTTCAAAGAAACCAGGTCTGTAAATGAACCTTTTGTGGGAAAACCCTAACCAAAAAGGAACAATTTTGTGTAAACAATAGTTTTATTTTCCATGGTTTGATTTGGGTTACATACTTACATTTATGTATGTAAACAAACCTCTGTATAAGTGACAAAAAAAACAAAAAAAAACCTCTGTATATAGTGAAAACTAAAACACGTTTGTATACAAAAGTTAATGAGGAGATTAGCTGTTTTGTTGGTTTGGGCCTTGGGGCCCAAGAAATGTGACAGCAACTCAGCAAGGGGATCTAGAGAGTTCGATTCCTAACTCCTAAGACCACCATTATTAGTAAGGTTCTTAAAATGAGTTTCTAAACTATTATAATATTATTATTTTAATTAGAATTTAGTTTTTATTTAAATTTTCTTTTTAAAAAAAAATTTGTTCACTCATATTTCTTGTAAAGTAGAGTCTCTTACACACTCTCAAAGTTTCTTAAATAAGAAACCTCTCTCTCCTCTCTCTTCTCATTTTTAATATTTTTTCTTTTTTTATTCATAAAAACTTTGCAAGAAACTCCCAATAATCTTGCTCTAACCAATAAAAACTTCACACGTGTAAATCTTTCCGTTGTCTTGAAGATTATGCCGTTTTTTTCTTATAAATAAGTTTCGCTTTTCTGGTTTTTTGTCATTGTTAAGTTTTCGCCGGATAATTCATCTCTTAAACATCTTAAGCATCTGAATTTCAAAATGCCACGACACAGCTTCGGAGGCGAGTTTTCTTTTCTTTTCGGGTTTTATGCTTTACGTTTGGGTATATAAGGATTTGATATGTGTATGCTTCCAAAATGTTCAGTTTTGACTCATATCTGAACTTCAACACTTGGGCTNTTTTTTCCCCCCCCCCCCCCCCCCTCTCAAACTAATGTTGGGATTGGAGACAACATTCAGTTGAGAAAGAAGCTTGTGAAAGGCAGAATGAGGAAGAGACTTAGTAAAGATATCTGCTAGTTGCAAAGCAGCAGAAATGTGATGAATCTCGAGTAGACCAAGTACACATTCACGAACATAATGATAGTCAGCCTCGATATGCTAAGAACGAGCATGAAAAACTAGATTTGCGAACGTACGACAGATTGATTATCACATTTAAGCAGAGCAGGAGAGGATTGTGAAACGCCTAAGTCATGAAGAACAAAAGAAAGCCAAGCCAGTTTGGAAGTTGTGGTAGCGAGAGCACGATACTCCGCTTCGGTGGAGGATCGAGACACAGTAGGTTGTCTTTTTGCAGACCAAGACACAAGATTAGACCCCAACAAAACACAGAAACCTCCCGTGGAACGTCGTGTATCTTGACATCCAGCCCAATCACTATCACTATATGCAACCACCGATAAATCACAGTCATGATAAAGTTGTAAACCCATGGTTGAAGTACATCTAAGATAACGGAGGAGACACTTCAGGGAGTAATAATCTGAGTTTGTGGGTGCATGCATCCTTCGACAAATGAAGTTGACAGCAAATTGGATGTCAAGTGAGAGTAAGATATTGTAGTTTAACCGTAAGGCTTCGAAAGTAACTCGGATCTGAAAACAACTCTTGATCTTTTTACACGGCATCAAGACGAAGTGGAAGAGGGGTGTGAACAGGCTTGCAAGAAGACATATTAGCAGTGTGAAGAATCTCCTCTGCGTATTAGGTTTGACAAATAAAAAGACCTTGTGAGTTTGAGTGAACTTGAATTCCCAAGAAATAGTGAAGATTCCCTAATTCCTTCATCGAGAACTTAGTGTTGAGTTCTGCAATTAGAGACTTATGCATTAAAGAATTAGATCCAGTGAGCAAGATATTATCCACATATAATAACAAGACAAGGGCCTCGCCTTTTTGATGAAAGAAAAAGAAAGCCGGATCAGCCTTACTGCAAACAAACCCGTACTCAAGGAGAAAGTTAGTAAACTTGTCAAACCCGCCCTTGGAGCTTGCTTTAAACCATAAAGCGCCTTTTTGAGAGAACACACATGATTAGGTTGAGTAAGATCTTCAAACCCAGGAGGCTAAACCATAAAGACTTGTTCTTGTAAATCACTATGAAGGAAGGCATTTTTAACATCTAATTGTGTAATACTCCAACGTTTCGCAGTTGCAATAGACAATACACTTCTGATCGTTGAAGTACGAACCACTGGACTAAAAGTCTCAACGAAGTCAATACCATCTTCTTGATGAAACCCTTTTTAGCAACAAGCCTTGCTTTCAATCTACTCACAGTCCCATTGGCATTAAGCTTGACAGTAAACACCCAACGACACCCAAGAATATTCATAGCATATGTTGCTTGTATTAATGTCTAAGTACAATTCTGATAAATTGATTCAAGCTCTTCGATCATTGCCCGATGCCAACCAGGATGTGCCAATGCTTCTTCTACATATTTTGGTAAAGACGGAATTGTGGTACTTGCAACAAGACCATACCGCGGGTTAGGTTTACGAATACCATGTTGTGATCATGTAACCATAGGATGTCGAGACACATGTTCTGTTGGTGCAGGCGCAATATCAAGAGTTGTTTCTGTCGTCCTAATATCAAGAGTTGTTTCTGCCGTTGTACTTGTTGATGAGGAATCAATGGCATGAGACAAGGATGTATCGCATGTTGGAGAATTTTCCTCTACAACAGATGGTGTCGTAGGAGAATCTGGAACAGACGGTGACGTACTAGCACTCGGTGATGAATGATTGTCCACAATATTAGGACGTAACACTTCAGATACAGGAGACGCAAGAGTGATATCATCATCTTGTGGATACTCTGTAATTTGAGGAGGAAGAGATAGCAAATAGTGTGGAGGAGGAGATGAAGTTGTACCTTCTTGCCAAGCCTTAAGAAGTCCAGATTTGTGCTGCAAGGCCTCAACCTTGTATTTATTGCTAAAAGGAAAACACATCTCATCAAATATCACATGTCGTGATATATAAACTCGGCCAGTAGGAGGATACAAACATCGATATCCTTTATACTGAGCATGATATCCAAGAAATACACATTGTAGAGAGTGTGGTTCAAACTTGTGCTGTGTAAACAGTCGCAGACACGGATAGCATGCAGAACCAAAACTCGAAGAAACAAATAATCCGGTTTTTTTACTGAAGAATACCTCATATGGACTTGTCTGGCTTAAGGCTGTAGAAGGTATCATATTCTTAATGAAATTAGCTGTATAGAAGGCTTCAACCCAAAACTTCAAAGGAGTCTGACTTTGAAACAACATGGATAATCCAAGCTCGGTGAGATGGCGATGCTTTCGCTCAGCAAGACCATTTTGATGTGGCGATGGACAAGAGAGCAAGTGCACAATCCCATGATCTCTGAGATGTTTTTGAAATCATGTACTTATGAACTCCCCACATCCATCACTTTGAAAGACTTTAATCTTTTTGCCAAATTGGTTTTCAACTTGTTTTTGAAAGGCTATGAAGACATCACAAAAATCTGATTTGGCTTTCAAAGAAATCAACCATGAGAATCGAGAGTAGTTGTCAATAAAAAGTGCATAATACTTCAATCCTTGAACTGAAACAACAGGAGAGGGACCCCAAAGATCACAAGAAATTCGATCGATTGGTTTTGAAACGAGACTCAGAAATAAAGAAAGGAAGGTGAGTGCTTTTCCCCAACTGACATGATTCACAAATGAGAGATGAGCTACTCTTATTGACAACGATAGATTTGTTTGACTAAAGGTGTTGAAGAACCTTGAAATTTGCATGACCAAGCCTTTGATGCCAAATTAAATCACTACCAGCATATTGAAGATTTGAGAATGTCACAAACTCCTTGTTCTCCAACACATAAAGACCATCACGGCGTGGTCCTCTGATTACTACTTTCTGGGTTTTGAGATCAATCACATAGACATTGTTAGCATCAAAGAAAACTCCACAAGGATAGTCTTCACACAATTTTGAAACAGATAACAATGGTTTTTCATTGTAGGACCTACAAGGACATCCTTAAGAGGAATACTACATGTTGAAGTAGTAAGAACCGTTGATCCAACATGAGTAATAGGCTAAAAAGTCCAATCAGCAACCATGATATGGTGGCCGTTGTCAATGGAGCTATGGTGGACGTTATATGAGCTGAGGCTCCCGAGTCTGGAGTCCATTCCTTTCCACTTCGATCAGAGACGTGCATAGCAACAAGAGCTGTAGGAACATTATCACCTTGATAAGAAACATCAAAACGATTCCAACATTTAAGAGCCGAATGTCTAGTATGCCCACAGATTTGACAAATTGGGCGTGAGTTAGTGGATCCACTAGCAGTGTGATTCCAACCCGTAGAGTTGACTTGTTGAGAAAAACCACGGCCATGAGTGGAGAAGCCTCCACGTCCTCGGTTACCACTCCGAGAGGAAGAATTTCCTCTGCCTCTATTACTGAAATTGGTGTAGTTAGCTTGTTTGGTTTGAAAGGCAAGATTTGGTGAAACATCAGCAGTGACATCATATGATTGGAGAAGAGCGTCAAGCCCAGAAACTTTAGAAATAACATCATTAAACGATGGTGGAGGAATACGTGCCATTGAGTTTTGAATAACAGTAACGACAGAATTGTACTCACGTCCCAAACCATTGACAAAAGAAAATATCTTCATAGACTGATCGACAGGTTTTCCGATTGAACTAAGCTTATCACACACAACCCTGAATTCACGACAATATGTGGGAAGATCTTTACCACGTTTGGTCATCAATTAAAGAGTACAACAAAGTTCAAACTCACGGGCAACAGAGTTTTTGTTAAAGCTATCGGCAAGACACATCCAGACATCGTGAGATATTGCAAGATAGTGAACTATGCCGAGAACCTCTTCAGTGAGATTGCCAAAGATCCATGAGATAATTAGTTGATCCATACAGACCCATGCCTTGAAGCGTGGATTTGGAACCTGGACAGGATGCATCATTGATAGTAGTCGTGACAAGTTCCGCTGGACAAGCAATCTGGCCATTGACAAAGCCCAGAAGCTTTTGACTTTGAAGAAGAGATTCCATCTGAGTCTTCCAGAGAAGATAGTTACTGTCACTTAATTTGATGGTGACAGAACTAGAAACGTGAACAGTTGACGGAAAGGGATATAGATCATTGTTCTCAGCCATGACAGCACCTGTTAAGGTTTATGAGAGCTCTGATACCATGAGAATAAGAGAGATTGAATTTGACAGAAAGAACTTCTTGTTATCTGATACCCTTTCACAATTACAAGCAAGAGATTATATAGAAAAGAGATAGAGGAAAAACAGAGAGTAAAGAAGGTATCAAGCGTTATTAGAAACCAAAGAGTCATAACGGGACAAAGGAATCCCTACAGGTTCGACTCTTATGTTCAGTTTTGACTCATCTCTGGGCTTCAACACTTGGGCTTGTGGCTTCATTATACTTCAACACTTAGGCTTGTGGCTTCATTATACTTTCACTACTTCCCGCCCTTCAGCTGCACTAAGTCCGCCTCCTTAAACTGGTAATTTTCAATTTCAACATTGTCGACGACACCTGTTACTACATGAAACTCGCTTTTTCTTTTTTCTTTTTCCTTTGTGGCTCTAGTACCACAATGTTAGGAAAAGAAAAAGTCTGAAGTAGAACAATATTGTTTGTTTCTCTTCATACTTTGTTCTTTCCTAACATTGTGGTATGTTCTGCTTCAAACTTTGTCTTTTCCCAACAGTGTGGCATCATTGTGTAGCTTTGTAAATTGTTTTTTTAATGTAATTGTGTGAGCCTTTTCCGTTTCCTGGGTTTTAGTTAATCGTGCTCCTCCTCCAGCAACATCTAAGCCTAGTGGTGTTGGTTCTATGCTTTGGTATATTGGCTCATTCATAGCTGATGGTATGTGCTTAATCTGTTTCTGAAGCATTTCATTTCATAGATTTAGTGGTTTGGTTGGATTTCGTTTCTAATTTTTATATGAAAACTGATAGGTGTGGCTATTGGTATCGGAAATGGAATTGCACACAGGATGGTGGATGCTCTGATGGTCCACGAACCATTCATCACAAACCGTTGCTTCTAAGGCTGCCTCTGCTTCCCCTGTTGCAAACAGCATGGGCTCTGGTTCTTGTGACATTCAGTCCAAGGATTTCCAAGATGTAAGTGAATATACTTTCTTTGCTCTCACTGAGCATTGGTTACTTCTGTTCTTTTCTAAGCTTTGGATGAAGACCTGTGTAATTCTCATGTCCTGCCTTTATTGTAGGATTAGTATAGTTCCATAAACAATTAGTATTGTTGTAGGTGAATCAGTACCTTGATTTTCATTAGCCATGTTTTTTGTTAGGTCTGCATCTGAAGGACAAGCAGACTCTTAATCTTCCATTCATATTTTTTATACATACTATGTACAGGATGAATACAGTCTTGACTTAGCTCAAGATTATTGGACTGAGATGATTCTGAATGTGATGTTCTTATTGTTTTTCGATTGCTTAATCCTAGTGTATCCGAGATTATCTGGTTGACAATTGGATGTTATCTTGTTTGTATGTAGTATTGAGCAACAGACAACAAACATCGCTGTTTCCATTCAGTCTCACACCATAACTATGGACTCTAAAGTGTTCAAGCCCATCTCTGATGAAAACAAGCTAAAGCTCATCCCTGATGAAAACAAGCTGAAACCCAAAAATAATTCAAAACCACAAGAAGACAAACACAGAAAAGAAGCAGAGTGTGACTCTGCAAATAAGATCGCAACGGCAACAAATATTTACCTTTAGCAGCGTGTGAGCTTATGTGAGCGTGCCAAGTGGCTCTAGAGTTTTCTCTGTGAATCCCTATAAAACAAACACAGTTGTAATCGCCATTTTTATGTGAGCAATGAAACAGTAATATTCAGAAATCTATCTTCTTCAATCTTGAGTTTTTTGCTTTCCTTTCGTGGTATCAGAGCACATGAAAGGAGCCATGAATCTGTATACATGTCCTACTCTTAATATTTCAAATTGTGTTACCGCTAAGCTTACTCATCGGAACTATATTCTGTGGAAATCACAGTTTGAATCCTTTCTCTCCGGTCAGATGCTTTCTGGATTCATCGATGGCTCAACTCCTACTCCTCCCATCTCAATAACTACACTTGATGATGAAGGACACAAGGTAGAAGTCCGAAACCCAGAATATCTTACTTGGAGAAGATCAGATCAGATTGTGAAATCATGGCTCCTTGGATCCCTTTCTCAAGAAGTTCTGAATCAAGTTATTGGGTGTGAATCTGCTCATGATGTATGGTATGCTTTATCCAAATATTTCAACCATTCCTCTTCTTCTCATCTATTTGAGCTTTAATGAAAACTACAAACTGTTTCAAAAGATATTAAATCTATGGCTGAATATCTTAGAGTGGTAAAAGAAGTTTGTGATCAACTTGCTTCGATTGGTCATCTTGTCAGTGATAAGATGAAAATCTTCGCTGCTCTACATGGTCTTAACAAAGAATATGAGTCTATAGTCACAGTAGTTAAAAACTCTATGGATTCCTATCCTGGACCCGTATTTGATAATGTAGCCTCTAGACTCAGTGGTTTTGAAGACAGAATCAAGGCTTATTCTGCATCTGCTTCTACTGTGAATCCACATCTTGCTTTTCAGGTCACTCACACTGAAAATCGGAACTATTACAATAACAGAGGTCGAGGAGGTCACAGTAAAAACTCATATTCAATAGGGAAAGAGGTTTTCCTCAAAAAATTTCTTCAAATCGTTCTTCTGGAGAAGAAGACGACAGACCAACCTGTCAAATCTGTGAAAAATGAGGTCACATTGCCTTAAAATGTTGGCATAGATTTGATAACAGCTATCAGCATGATGATACTCCAACTGCTCTTGCAGCAATGAAGATCACACACACTAATGATACCGCTGGACGAGAATGGTATGCAGATATCGGTGCTACTGCATATGTGACAAGCTCACCTCACCTCTTGACTCAATCAAAACCATACCATGGGTCAGATACTGTCATGGTGGGTGATAGAAATTTCTTACGTATGACACATATGGGATTATTAGACATTCCATCCACTTCAGGTACTCTTCCTTTAAAGGATGTATTAGTGTGTCTTGAAATTACCAAGTCATTACTATTTGTATCTAAGATAACATCTGATTATCCATGTTCCTTTAAGTTTGATGATGATGGTGTATATGTTAAGGACAAGGTAACCAAAAAGCAATTGACAATGGGAAGAAAACGTGATGGATTATATGTGTTGGAGAATCACTTTGCAGAAGTCAACTATTCCACTCTACAAGTAGCTGCTAGCTCAGAAATTTGGCATATGAGACTGGGTCATTCAAACACCAAAATTCTCCAACACTTGGCTCACAAAAAGTCTATCGTAATAAATAAAACTTTCACTACACTTGCGAGTTTTGTCAACTTGGGAAAAGCTGCCATTTACCTTTTATATCTTCTAGTTTTTATGCTTCTTAATCATTAGAGAGAATGCATTGTTACCTTTGGGGACCATCTCTAGTCACTTCTTTTCAAGGATTTCCTTACTATGTAATCTTTGTTGACAGTTTCTCAAGATTTTGCTGATTTTATCCTCTAAAACTAAAGTCTAATTTCTTTGAGGTAATTCTATTGTTTTAGAAGAAAGTTGAAACTCAATTCAACTCAAAAATAACAATTTTTCAATGTGATGGAGGTGGAGAATTTACAAGCAACAAGTTCAAAACACACTTGCAAGAATCAGGAATTCAACAATATACTAGTTGTCCATATACGCCTCAACAAAATGGACTCACTGAAACAAAACACAGATATATTACAGAACTTGGACTCACTATGATGTACCGCAATCATCTTCCTTTGCAATACTGGGTAGAAGCCTTTTACACCTCAAGCTTTCTGGGTTATCTCCTTCCCTCTACTACAAACGATGACTATCTCATTCCATATGAGAAGTTGCTTCACAAACCACCGTCCTACTCAGATCTTCGAAGCTTTCGATGTGCTTGCTTTCCCACTTTAAGAGACTATTCAGCAAATAAGTTTGATCCCAAATCCTTGAAATGTGTTTTTCTCGGTTACAATGAAAATTATAGAGGGTATTGTTGCTTGTATCCTCCAACAGGAAAGGTGTTTCTCAGTTGACATGTGATTTTTGATGAGACTTCATTCCCTTTCTCTGATAGATATGCTCATCTCCAAAAATCCTCCCCATCGCCTCTTAGCCAAGCTTGGCTACAGAGTTTTGCAGTTTCAGATACAAAGCCACCACCTGCATCCAAATCATTTGATCCTGATACTTCTACAACCCATATTACAGTAAGACCAACACAAACTTTGTCATCTTTGTTACCTAATGTTAAAAAACCTGTCTCAAGTTCTCCAAGTACTGAACCCTTATCGGTATTCTCTCCAAATAATGAGACTGATCATGCTGCTAGAGAGCTAGGGTGTACTGGGCGTACGTCATGCTTTGATCCTGTTACTATAGGCAACAACGCTCCACTATCTCCTTAGCAATCTTTGTCTCTTGTTAGTGATTCTCCAACATGTGTAGAACCAGAAAACTACTCTATTCCTACAGAACAGCCTGCAGATACAGAAAGCTCAGTTTCCATTAAAGTTCAACATCAAATGGTACCAGCAAATTTATCTTCTCTTGAAAATACACAACAACTATGCAAACCTGCACACACAACGCGTTCAGTTTCTAATCAAGGTAAACATCCAATGGTAACAAGGTCAAAGGCTGGCATCGTTAAGCCTAATCCTTGATATATGCTTCTCACTCATAAGGTTGAATTTCATGAACCAAAAACAGTTACAGCAGCCTTGAAACATCCTGGCTGGAACAAGGCAATGAATGAAGAATATGACAACTGTATTGAAACACATACTTGGGATTTAGTTCCAGAATTTCCTGAGATGAATGTAGTAGGCTGCATATGGGTTTTTCGAATTAAGCTAAATGTAGATGGAACACTAGATAGAGTAAGAGCACAACTTGTTGCAAAAGGATTCGAGCAAGAAGAAGGTGTAGATTACCTTGAAACCTATAGTCCAGTTGTACGAAGTGCTACAGCCAGAGTTGTTCTTCATCTTGGTACCATCATGAATTGGGACTTAAAACAACTTGATGTCAAGAACGCCTACTGGTTTTGTTGATCCTAGTAAACCTGACTATGTCTGTCTTCTCCGCAAGTCCCTCTATGGGCTCAAACAAGCTCCTAGAGCGTGGTTCAGCAAATTCAGTTCGTTCTTACTGGAATATGGTTTTGAATGCATCACAAGAGACCCTTCATTGTTTGTTTTCATCCATAATACTGACATGATCATTCTCCTTTTATATGTTGATGATATGATCATCACAGGGAATCAATCTATGCACCTTACAGATCTGATGGAGAAGCTTAATGCTCAATTCAGAATGAAGGATCTGGGTCAGCTTCATTATTTTCTTGGTATTCAGGCTCAGTTTCATGAAGAAGGATTGTTTCTTTCTTAACAAAGATATGCTGAGGACATTTTAAATGTTGCTGGTATGACAGATTGCGCCACAGTTGCTACTCCTCTTCCTCTGTAGTTAAACAAAATACCAGCTCAGGATGTGTTGTTTGAAAATCCAACATATTTTAGAAGTCTTGTTGTTAAATTGCAATATCTTACTCTCACACGACCTGACATTCAATTATCTATAAATTATGTTTGTCAGAAGATGTACCAGCCTACAGTTTCAGACTTTCAACTACTCAAGCGTATACTTCGCTATATAAAAGGTACGATAACTATGGGTATCACTATTAGTAACAAGACTGATTGTATGCTACGTGCTTACAGTGATAGTGATTGGGCTGGTTGTCCACTTACCTGAAGATCAACTGGTGGTTTCTGCACGTTCTTAGGCACAAATCTCATCTCTTGGTCTTCTCGTAAGCAAGACACTGTTTCCAAAAGCTCAACCGAAGCTGAGTATCGAACAATGTCTGATGCTGCTTCAGAGTTGACTTGGATATGTTTCCTACTTAAAGAATTAGGAATCTCTCTTCCTAGCACACCTCAGTTGCTGTGTGACAATCTCTCGACAGTTTATTTGACTGCAAACCCAGGCTTTCATAACAAAACCAAGCACTTCGAGCTAGACCATCATTATGTGAGAGAGTATGTTGCTTTGGGGACTCTCACAGTGCAACGCATCCCAACATATCACCAAATTGCTGACATTTTTACCAAGTCTCTACCAGCCACTGCCTTTGCCTCATTGCGATTCAAACTCGGCGTCGCTCGTCTGCCTACGCCTCGTTTAGGGGGGTATTGAGCAACACAGTCTCACACCACAACTATGGACTCTAAGGTGTTCAAGCCCATCTCTGATGAATACAAGCTAAAGCCCATCCCTGATGAAAACAAGCTGAAGCCCAACATCAATTCAAAACCACAAGAAGACAAACACAAAAAAGGAGCAGAGTGTGACTCTGCAAATAAAATTGCAATGGCAAACAGATATTTACCTTTAGCAGCGTGTGAACTTATGTGAGCATGCCAAGTGGCTCTAGAATCTCCTATGTAAATCCCTATAAAACAAACACAATTGTAATCGCCATTTTTATGTGAGCAATGAAACAGTAATATCCAGAAATCTATCTTCTTCAACCTTGAGTTTTTTGCTTTCCTTTCATGTAGTGCCTCAACAATTTTGAAAGCGACATCAGTAAATGCCACTTCTACATGGACATGTTGTCTGAATGCAGGAAGAATTCTGGTTCCATGATGGCTGCTTAAGTTTGTGTCCGTATCAACTATTGTTATTTGCGATCAACAAAAGAATAAGACAAAGTAGCTTTAAGAATCTCTTGGAAGTATGTGCTAATAACAACTCTGGTGTCTTTAATAATCAGAAGTTGAATCTGATGGTTTCTTGTCGAAGGATTTGGGATCTTCAATTTTATGACTGGAAAAGTATATTCTATGGCTCACTTATTATCGTATGGTTGTGAATCTTGCAAAAGAGATAAAAGAACCAATTGTCCTTATGACTGTGTTGTCATAATCACAAGATGAGTTCTCTCAATGTTAAAAAAAAAAAAAAAATTGACAGTCCCGTCGTCAGCATAAATCTTCCCAAATTTCAGCAATCGATGGTTTTTCAGCGTCTCTCCGGCAGAATACTACCGGCGATTTCTGACTCTTATAAACCTCCGGTTGAAGCTATACCGAGTTTTTGGTCTGATGCGGCACTCGAAGCCATAGCTAATGCTTTAGAAGAGAAAGTACCAAACTTATTTTACAACTTTTTCAAAATTAAATGTCCTTTGGGTTATAATTTTTGTTCCCTGGGTTTAGGATCATATGCTTTGATCAGCGGAACTCATTGACAAAGATTGGGTCAATAAGAAAAGCACAAGAAGGGCATCAGATTAATGTTGATACTGAAACGAGTACCTCAAAGGCTGTTTACAAGTATATCTCCAATAAACTCACAGATATAACATCATCTTCCGAGGTTAGAAAGGACAATGATGATGAGTAATGATCCTGATGTGGTTGGTATTTAACTCAAAACTCATGGTTTCATATATATTTTCGATCTATTGGCTAGGTAGAATCTCTTAGTTTGCTAAGTGTAGAGGACAAAATTAGGGTCGAGTCAGTTCTTGATTACATTGAAGATATTGATCTTCAACGATGGAGGTTACCAGATATCGAAACTTTCAGCTTTGGTCTCAAGGATTGGCGCTCAAAATCAATTGTATCACCAACCCATACATGTATGAACAGGTCCGATGCTTCATTTCCTGTTCACTGTTTCCCTTTGTGAAATCATGAATATTGTCTTAAGTCTGCATGTCCTTATATCATTTATCAGTGAATGATTTCATATCTCTATGTTGCAGTTGTTAAGAATAAGTTCGACTGATCTCATTGCTTATGGGAATTCACATCTTTCATCTCGTCTTAACGATGCAAGGAAATTGCTAATGCAGCTGAATAAAGCTTTCAAGATCAGATTGGGGAGATGGTTATATGGAGAGTGCCTGGTAATTGTTTCTCTTTGTCCCATTGAAATCCTCTTTGTTTCAGAAATCATAATTGGCTTTATAGGGAATGGGTGCAGATGGTAACCATCAACTAAGTGATGATCTTTGCAAGTTACTTAGTCTACAAAGTGCTGCAGCTGGTTTGAGGTAAATCATAATTTCCTTACGACACTTCTGCTGTATATGAACTATGGTGGATAGTAAGTTAGTAACGTCTCTCTGAAAAATCAGGCCAATTGGAGCTGTTACATTTATGCAGAGAAATACTCTTAAAATGTGCTTGAGAAGTACTGATGATAAAACCGATACATCTGAAGTTGCCAAGGTTTATTTATTTATTCATTGTATTTTTCTTCGTTTTGGATTTCATTGATCAGTGAGACTCTCCTATCTTTAAATATTTTATTATATATATATATTGGAAAAGGTTTATGGAGGAGGTGGACCATCTCGTTCAAGCTCATTTATCATAAGAATGGATGAATATAATCAATGGATTTTGAAGTATCGAGTATGAAAACACTCCTCTGTGACCAATCTCCTCAAAGCTCATGTCTTCGAAATAAGAGGCCAAGTAATGACTTAAGAAAGAAACCCTCTTTAAGTCGTTTTTCTTTCTTGAGCTGGTTTCGTTCGCGCTATAAACCAGGTTGCAATTCAGTTCAGTTTCTTTGTAGGATTTCGGTTCTCGGTTTTGTCACCGCCACGGTTAAGACGGTGAGATCATTCGAACGACTTTAAATAGATAAGCAATGTGGAATCGAAGATTATAACTTGTATGAAAAATGATTAATAAAGAATAACTCTCTTTATTAGCTTAAGAAAATAACTCAAAACCTAAACTCTCAATCACAATTCATAAGTCTTATCACACATTGGTAAGTCCTTATTTATAGACAAGAAAATATTTCCTAAACCTAATAGGATAAGTTTAGAGAACTCCTAAACTTAAGTTTAGATAACATCCTAAACTAATCTTAATCTTATCTATTGGATAGCGTGCTCACTAAGCTATCCGTTTCAAGCTTAATTCTACATTCTCCCCCTTAAACTTGAAATCGTCTTTTGTAGTGTCTTTTACTCCAATGAGATCTCTCATTTCTTTGAATTTGATTCGACCAAGTGTCTTTGTGAGAATGTCGGCCTTTTGTTGATCTCCGGGTACATGTTCGACTTCAATTAGGCCATTCTCAACACATTCTCTAATGAAATGATACCTTGTGTGTATGTGTTTACTCCTACCATGAAAAACGGGATTCTTGGTAAGAGCTATTGCCGAACAATTGCCAATCCGTATGGTGACCTTTTGACTTGGTGTTTTCGTGACTTCACTAAGCAATTCTTGGAGCCAAATAGCTTGCTTTGCTGCTTCGGTTCCAGCCATGAATTTAGCTTCACAAGAGGATAAAGTTACTGTGTAATACCCACACTCGGTAAATCCGCAAATACACGAGGTGTGGTACATGAGTGCGGTATGTACGGACGAACCAAACTTGGGCATTTGGTTTAGATGAGTTGAGAATGGGCATTGGAAACCCAAGTAATGAGAAAAAGCATGAAAAACCATGAAAAATGAGCTAAGGAAGGATTTTTATGGCAAAAACGAGTTTTCGGACAGCTTGGTCGGATCGAACAGATCTGGTCGGATCGGACAGCTTGGTCGGATCGGAC